>JAUMHB010039788.1:0-18989 GCA_032359685.1 Pittosporum tobira
TAATTTCTTCTCTTTCTCATTATGATTTTGATTAAATATTAATTATGCACTTAATATTTAATGAGGATTAAGTTCCTAACTTGTCTTATCTTGGGAGACAATTTGCTATCAACCTTGTGCAGTATATAAAGGGCGAATATTTGTCTTAAGGAAATAGTGAGCATCACTTGATTCATGTGGATATTATTTTATTAGAATTATTGTGCTATTTTTAAAGTGGGGTTACAACAAATGTTCCAACATATTATGTAACAAAAATCAGTTTATGCCTCCATATCATGATCTGTCCCAAGGAGTTACATAACTTTTTTGGAAGTAATTTCCATGAGCTTAACAACAAAAATAGATTTCGACTCGAGTAACTTACCCAGGCTAACCCGTGCATATAATGGCCTAGCTCGAGCACGCATGAGGTAGGCAAGTTTTTCTCTATCTGTAACATTTGATAAATGACATGGACATCATATTGCTAATAGGTACTGCCTCAATCTTGACCTTGCAGTTACATAATAGGGCCTAATAAAATGAATTAATATTTAATTAAATTTTTTTTTTTTCACATTTTTTGTACTCTAATTTACTCACTGAATTTTATTAGAATTTCATAAATTAATTTTCTATAGACAAAAGGGAAGAAACACAATTATATAATTTTTGCTCTACTCCTTTCAACTCTCCTTTTTGGATTCAAACCCTTTTCAAGAGTTTTTGGACCTTGCATTTTGAAGAGGCAAATTGAAAGATTAGAATCTTTCTTTTTCTATTTTCGTATAAACGATTCTCTTTGTATAAATTAATTTATATTGGTTAATGTGTTTTTAATTAATTTTTTATTTTTTTAACAGAGAATTGGAAAATGAGAAGTCTTTTTCTTAATTGGTTCGGAAATTTGTCTGCGAATTAGAAACTCATACACATATGAGATATATGACTATAGATTATAATGAAAATTTTACTTTTCTATTGAAAATTAGCTTAATCAATTTTTAATGGCATTGTGAGTGATGTTTGTGGTAAGTTTCAATATCTTTTTGTTACAGCTTAGAGGGTTCAAGTGGTGGAAAGTCTTGATTTGTGGTAATTTTCTTTCTTAAACTATCCTATTTATTGATTTATGATTTATGATTTATGATGCAGTGGCTTCTATCATGGGAACACAAGTCTTTTGGGGTTGCGTGATCACCGAACATTGCATGGTCTAAGCTTCCTGCTATTTGATATTTGATCATGTACACAAAAGTTCCGTACACATTCAGCTCAATTTGTAGTTGATTATTATTAAAATTTGGATATGAAAAAACTGTCACAAGTGTTATAGGATTTATATTCAGATGGATGTGTTGTAGACTCTTTTATGAGTGTCAATTGTCAATGTTATATTGCTTATCCAAATTAATTTTCAATTATAATAATTTTATTTAATAATTTTTGCAAGCTCATACAAAAAAAAAAATATTGATTGACACCATGAAAGAGTCAGAGAGTGCTAGATATATTATATGTCGTGAGACATCTTTTTGTTTTCTTAATTTATAAATTACACGCCTAAAATGAACTTAGTGACAGTATATAAATACATAATGAAATATTTTTTTAATTTATAAATAAGGAAATGAATAGCAATTGATTGTTCTTCATTATTTTAAATATATATAATTCTTTGACATGAGATGGAGCATTTCTCTAATAAAATCGGCTAAAATTATAAGACAACTTAACATTTTTGTAATTTAACAAATTATCATATCTAGTTCGTATCAAAGACATTTTTTGGCCCGTAAATCTTGTTCTTTTTTCGTAGACAAAAGCTTTTAGAAACTAAAATTTTACTCAATTCATTGACCCATGAAGGATCAGTTTGACACCCTTTTTTTAAAAATAGTTTATAGTTTTGCCAGTTTAAATAAATTATAAGCTGTAAATAAATTTAAAAAATTAACTTTTCTAAATAAAATGAAAATATTGTTGTATTCAACTTTTAACTTTTTAAAAATTAGTCAAAACAAGCAGCATTTAAAATATTATATTTTCAAAAATAAGTTATAAACTGTTAAAATAAATTGTGTCAAACATGGCTAAGATCTTGTAAGATCCAAACAAACGCACCCTTAATTCTCTACCGTAAAAGAGTAGCCACAAACAATCAGTCTTGCCACTATTTGAACATGATTAGTTCAGTTCATTTCCTCTTATTTAGAAGCCAACACTTCCAATTCTCTCAAGTTACTAATTGTTTCTTTAGGTTAATCCTGACATGTTACACTAAAATAAGCCGCTAGGTGCAAATAATTCGAATTCACACAGAAATTAAAAAAAAAAAAAAAAAAAAATCAAATCAAATCAAAATTCGTCATCAACTCACTTTACTAGTTTATTAAGCTTAAAATAATTTATTTTAAACTTATTTAATTACCGAAGCAAACCATATAAGTTGTACTTTTGAGCCAGTTAATAACAAAAGGGCAATTTGAATAAATCCAGATAATTTCAAAATGTGTATGTATTCTACTAATTAATATTTTAAATTAAATTAAAATCAAGCTTTTAGACAAATAATTCAAAATCAAATACAAACAATTTAATTCAGTTTTTACAACACAAGTCATCTATGAAACCTATTTGTGTCCTCTTCTCCTTTTCTCTATTTTGATTTCCCTCTCCCTAGTAGAGGGACAGGGATTGTCAAATTAATTCAAGGACTTATGTCGGTTTGGGTGGGGAATAAGGTATAAATGCATCTCTTTGCGCTCCGCAGGAACCAACCCAATACAATTGCAGATAAACCCAATAAAAACGAAATCAAAAGCAAACTTTTCTAGGATTAAAAGGAAACAATTTTCAGTCAAGCTAGTAAAAACATTTAGTTCGAAAAGCTAAAGAATATTGCACATTGAATTTTCCGTGTACAAAGGGACAATCAAACACCAGAATACAACAAAAAGCATTTCACTCTAAAGAAAGTTCAAGGCACACAACTGAAGCAAAACTTTCAGAATCGCTCTCCAGCCTTTTGCATCATCAAAGCAAGCCCAGACAAGTTTTCTTACTGTCCACCCTCACTTTCATCTTTGACAAGTTTTATCATGTCATCAATTCGAAGAATAGTTATAGCCGCTTCGGTTGCAAACTGACGCAATTAAAAGAAACATCTCGGTTAAGTGAAAACCATCATCAGGGAAATTACTCACCCATGATGTAATAATTTATTTTCTTTAAAAAAAAATTGTTTTAAGAAACTTTTACCTGTAAAATCTTCACTTTGCTCATTGCAGGTTCAATCACACCGGCTTCCAAGTTGTTACGCACGGTTCCCTTCAGAAGGTCCAACCCCATGCTGCAAGGGTAGGAATACAAAACAATAAAAATAAATTCTACCCCTCAATAGCATTCTTGACTTTGAAAAGTCAAATTTTAAACATTTTCACATTCAAACTGGAATATGAATTCATTTGATTATAGTCGGAACAATTGTGAAAACTGCTAAACTTCAATAAAACAATTTTTGACAATCATAAGCACTTAAGACAAATATATAGATTACTAAGGTGAGAAATGCCAAACTGCAATGTGACAAATACCAAACTGCAGATTATATATATATATATATATGACACACTGACGGGAATGAGGCATCAACCATTAATAATCACAAGTTGACTGCAAGTCAGCAGCTTTATGTGTATATATCGCTTAATGTGCAGCTACAATAGAACAAAATAACTAAATCAACTACTACATCAAGAACCCAAATTTAAGTAGTGGATTGACTGCACAATTTGCACTCCTGAAATAAGCCTAGTCCTTAGGGCCATTGTTTTTGATGGAATCATTGTCCAAAAATTTCATAAACCTGTGCCCCATGAAATATCTCAACTATTGGATGTCCTGAATCTGAAATAGTTTTACCTAGATATTTCTTGGACAATCCATTTTTATCGTCATATTATTTCCTCAACAAACCACCCGCCCCCCCCCCACCCCCCACACACACACACACACACACACACACAAAATCACTATATCACCATTTAAATTACATTATTCTTCTACATTTTTTTCTGTTTTTATTAAGAGGCATTGCCTTTCCGCTTATATTCTCGTGGACATTACTTCCTCAAGGTAGCTGCTCCTCACACGTATATATCCAATAGTTCATCACATGGTGATAGAAACAGTATGTCAGGACAGCAATGCCTTAGTGATAATAATAGTATGGGAGTATAAGTTGACTTGTAGAATACTAAGACACTAGAAGTAGCACTGATAGCCTATAAATAAGTAGTATCTGATGTAAGGGATATGATGAATGTTGAATAAAATCTTTCCCTCAGATTTTCTGATCTCTCTGGTCTCTCTCTCTCTAAAATCTGTCTCTAATCTCTCTCTAGTTTCTCTCTCTATAATTAACTCTACCTCTGTTCCTTTCTCTATTCCTACTCTGTCTCTATACCTCTGCAATTTACCAGAAAAGCTTAAAATACAGTCAGGATCATCACTGATCCTGACAAAGTACCTGGCCAGGTACTATACACATTGTCAATTTTTCTTTCAAATATTTCAGACGTCCAACTATGTGATGCAGGACAAGCCCGTGAAACTATTAAGCCCAATTAAAAGGGTCCAGCAATAGTGTTTTAGTATTTATATTTAATTAAGTAATTTAGAATTATTCTTATTATTAGTTTCCATATTTATTATAGTTTAGCTTATTTCCCAAGTTTAGAGTTTTCAATTTAATAATTGTAATCCCTTGTTAGTAGGCAGTCAATTATTATCGAGAAATAATTGCGTGACCAATTTCCTGTGTTCTCTCTTCCTCTCTCTCTCTCGTTCTTCTCTTCTTTATCTTTCCCAAAACCCTAATTCTACTCTCCGTCCCCCATCACTATGTAGTAATCATAATTCAATTGGTTCGTTGTAGGGCCATTTTTAACAAGAAAGTGGATACAAGACTTGGAATCAGATCAGATTACCTTGAGAGATGCTTCTTATCTGCCTTAGTTTGTGCAGTGTGGTGGTAAGCGCGTAGTTTTGCCACCAGCTCAGTGGCATCCTTCGCAGCATTCACGGCAAGCACCTGTTTCAAAAAACTTATCACAAACGAGAACATAAAAAAATAACAAACCCAAGAAGAGAAAATCCTTTTTTAGTTCCTTGAAAATAGGCTTTAAAAAGGAAGGTCTTTTTTGCGGAGAACCAAAAGAAAGGTCAGTTTCCAGTCCCCAAACCGTTAAAAAACAAAATTCATCTTTTTGTTTTTGTCCTTTCTTTTTCATTCAATCTTTATAAGAGGTCCATAGCTTAGATCCGTGCCAAAATTTCAAACAGAAAGGAAAAAGTACTTTTATCAGAATACCGTCTGTTAACCAATTTTTCAGAAATTCTGTCTCATAATTCAACACCAGTATGGATACATTTAAGATGGGTTTCTCTATTCCATTCCTGCAAATTCTCAGACCATACCTTTGGGATGATTAATAGAGATTCAGCAAATTCTGCAATCGCTAGCTGCTCCCGAGATCCTAAAGTTGTAGCAAGATACTCCAAATAAACAGACAAGGCCGCTTCAACTGCACCTCCACCTGCGACCACCTGTTCAGTATAACGAATCAGTAGATAGAATTATACTTCCAATCATCCTTTTGTTCACTTCGAAAAGAAAATCAATAAAAGAGCAGAACCCATTTTCAGGCGGAGACAGAGACAGTAAATAATTACAATAAAACAAACAAGTTAGACTACGTATACCGTATTCGATTCCAGGGTCCTCTTGACTATACATAGAACATCATGCAAAGCCCTATCCATCTCATCAAGCATAAAATCATTTGCACCTCTTAGTATCAATGAAACCTGAAAAGGCACACTAATGAGACCCGGATGATAATTACATTCATTAGGATATGTGAGATCTCCACGTCATTACGGAACTTCATCACTAAAGAAGACAAAATAGTGGAAGATAAGAGATAAAATATAGATCATAGCTGAACCAAATGAATTCAGCTACATATACTGTATTTAGCAAGAAAGAAAATCAAGTTGGCAAGCGCTAGAAAATTCCAAAATTGTTGACACATACCGCACTCGAGGTTTTGGTCCCTTTAATCATAACCACGTCATCATCAGCAATGCGCTCCTCAACCACTTCATCTGCATACCCAAGAAGGGATGAATCAAATGTTTCATCTCCTTCCATATCAGCAAATGTTGAGACCTGCAAATGATCAGTGTTTAGTGAAAAAAATATGGTGTCTCAAATATAATCAGTGAACTTGCTTGAAAAAAAGGGGAAAAAAATTATAAAAACGGATGACATCGTCAGACGACCAGACAATATACTTGGAATACTGTAGAAAGCAAAAGCAGAGAAAAAGGAATAATAAGCATCAAATCTATTATTTTCACATTGCAGATATAACATACATATTCCAGCAAACATATGCCGTAGTTTATTTATATCGTAGTTACAAGTTCCCATAAAGACTCGGGTTGACGCATCGAAACATCAAAAATCAAACGAGAAAACTGAGAAAATGACAAGCTTTTCATGACTTAAGGAATTTCAAAAGCACATTAAATACCATTCTAACTGTTTGTTCTCCTTTGCGAATTCAGCAGAAGGATAATGAGTAATACTCAACTACACCTAAGTTCTATCCCAAACTACTTATGGTTTGCAACGCATAATGAGTAATACTAGAAAAATAAATGAAATGAAGACCAAGACATGTTTATTGAAAGAGAAAGAAAAAGAAGTGAGAAAAACACAATGCAACGCAATGCAACTCAACTAAATCATCTCCCATGACGAAGTACAACATAACAGAAGAAAGAGATGCTAGAGAAATGCATGGAAGTTCAGGAGATAACTTGTTACTATTAGAGTATTAGTTTTCAGACAATACATATTCATTCCTGATTAACTTATTTGAGATATCATGTAAAGTAATATGAAAATAAACATTAAAAATGTAGTTTACATCCATCTTTCGTGATTAAACTTGCCCGCCAAATGGAGCAATTAAATCATGGTTTGCCTTAGAGATCAGTAGAAAGCAAGGGAACCAAATATTTTTAGTACTCAATTGAGCTCAGCTTTAGATGCAACTTTCCTTGTGCAATCCCTAAAGGCCTAAAGGATATATAAGGAAACAACTTCCGAATGGAATTGACCGCGGATAATGTTGGTTCTAGCATTACCTTGGCAGCTTAATGGTTTTCACGAGACTTGTAATTTAAGAAAGTGGTCCACCTTAATCATTCATACCAGTTGATCCTATGTTTGTAGTATCTTTGCAAAAAGTTCCCCAGTGAAATAATCTTAGGTAAATTACTGGGCTTTGACAATGGGCCCATTCTTTTCATATCTTCTAATGAACATACATCAATGCATTATATTCATTCTTCTATAGAGATTTGAGACCAAAATCACCAAACAAACATCTAAGTCATTTATAAGTTCCAAGTCAAGAAACATACCGCAGTTGCACCTGTAGCCTTGGCAACATGTCGCAAATCCTCTTTTCGAACACGTCTAACAGCAATTGCACCAGCTTCCACAAAGTACTGTGTACATAACTAAGACATGAGTCCACAGGATACATATAACATGAATATCTATGTAGGCAATTAGAATCAACCTTTGGCAGAAAGAGAACTATCTAACAGTTGAAAGGAATCTTGCCTTTAGTGCCATGTCATCAATTCCCTTTGTCGTTAGAACAACATTGGCTCCAGCCTTAAGAAGCTTCTCAATACGCTCTTTTGTCATATCAGCTTCTCTGTCAATTGACAGGATCAACTAGCGCAAAGTCACCATATGCAGAGAATTTAAACTAAAGCGCATTTATACAACAGGTTTCTCCAACATGCTAGTAGAGTTACCCAACTAACAAGTCATACCACTTTTACTTAGAGAATAGTTTGGATGAAATGCCATGCATGTGCTAGAAAATATTTGAAGTTTACAAACTGATTACCTTTGACGAATCTTTTCCAACTCTCGAGGATCGCTGACTAAAACTTGAACACCCATCTGCATTTTGGTCTTTTGAAGATTGAAATCAAGACAAGCAATTCTAGCAGGAGCAACTCTCATTGGCATCCCTTGAGCAGCACGACCAGTGTTAAGCGCATAGCCTTTTAGTAAGTAACTATCTTTAGCGCTTTTCCCATGTGCCTTCAGTATGTTAATTCCCTGAAAAGAAACAAAGGAATTACGACTTTGAAGCTAGAATCATATACATAGATAGATAGATATTGATAGATAAGACATATATATATATATATAGATAGATAGATAGATAGATACAGCTATAGATATGGATATATGGGCCACATTTCATTGAGGATGTGGAATAGAAAATCATAAGCTTCCCACCTAATCTCAGTTGTTGGTGGGAAGATCTAACAGCTCGGGAAATTTACCATCCGCCACAATTATCATATCCTCTGCTAGAAGTTGTAGTTGAAGGAACAAAGCTGTGCTACAATTTCTAGTGGTAAACTATGATAATTGTGGCAGATGGTAAATATCTCAAGATGTTAGATCTTTCCACCAATGGCTGAGAGGTGGGAAAATTATCATTATATATCCCATGTCCTCTACAGATGATGACCCTATATATGTGTCACATACACATATATACATATGCATATACATATACATATACATATACAAAGTACAGAAGCAGAATCACAGGGCATCATCACGTTACAACATACATCATTCGAATTCTTTAATTAGATAAATGCATAGAAAATCCAACCTTTATTGGATACTTAATTTCACCTCGTGCGTTGATCATCTTAACTGCCTGTACTGCTTCCACGACCTTAGAAAAAGATAAACAATAATAAGAATAGGTAACCAACACTCATATCAGTTTTCTGCAGAAGTGTAAATAAATATCCTTGTAAAAGAGAAATCGTGCAAGTTTAAGATGACAAGAGTACAAGAGATATCTACTCCAAACTCTTCCACATGTGGATGAGAATCAAAAAGGGGTAACTATGATTTTAAAAAAATTATAGCTAACTAAGATGCAGAGCAACTTTGACTATACGGAATCAAAATTAAGTGTTGAGCTGCTGCTAACAATTCTAACAGTTCTTAATTAAAAAAAAAAAGTGTTTTATTTTGGCTAAGTTAGGAGCAAAAGATATTTTGTTTTATCCTTTCTTTTGGTAGATAGTTTTTACCTTGCTCCTCAATCAAGCCTTTTCCACTATCTCATTTTTTACTCTAGTTGGGCATAAAATGCAACACCCCTCCAGCTGCCTCTTATCTTGGGAATCTTTTTAATGAATTTTACTTAGAAAAACAGAATAACATATTTATCAGAATGGAAGGCCTAAGAATTTTGGCTGACAACATCAATTCGTTCTCTCCCTTTAAGATGTTAGTAGTACATATCCATACCACCACAGCCTATCGGCAGATATGTCGGAAAGGCAAAGGAAATCTTTTACTTTTTAAACAGAATTTATTATGGAACTTTAACAAGCCAAACAGCCTAGTAGAACAAACAGTGGTCCGCACATCAGCTAAACTACTTTTTGCTTCTCAACTTCGATGGAAATAAACTACATACATGGTAGTGGCAGAAAACATGAAACAAATATACAGAATCGTCAATGAAGTTTACTGGGAAGTATCTATCGAATAAACAGGGAGAGAACCAAAAAACAAAAATGAGAGGTAAAGACCAAAATAGAAATTTATAACTGGAATTACAGCTAAAGTCACTAGTGGCTATGGTACAATTGGCATACCGATGTCAATCTACTTCTGCTATTTGAACCCAACAAGCTTATCCGCAGATAATGCATTATATAGGCTTCGCACTTGTAACCAGTTGATTCTACTGAGAACATCAATCAGACAAAAGCCTTGACTTTGGAGTGACATTAAACTTTCAGATGTAGTTGGTTAACAGAAAACAAATTAAATGCAAACAAAAGAATCTATGGTAAACACGAACAAAGAATCCATGGTGCATAATCTCGAGATACAATGAGATAAATAACTTAAGTAAAGATCAACTGATAACTATCCATAATCTCAAGATACAAAGAGATAAATAACTTAAGTAAAGATCAACTGATAACTAGGAAACGATAATCAAGATGATGTCTGGAAACAAAACAGAAGTGTAATCTCCTTCACAACAGTTGAAACTAAAAGTAGCAATCATTTTCTAAAGATTACAGACTACTAGTCCACACAAAATCTCAAAGAGAATGGAGAACTGATAAACCTAGATAAACTGTTAGCAATCTTATGCTGCTTTGAGAAACTTACCAAGTTAGCAAAGAAGTCACTGTCACCAGCTATCAACTTTGAGGACATGCTTGTCTTGGCACAGTTTATAAGAGAATCTTTCCCAAGCTTCTCAACCTAGAAAAATGAAAGAACATGACATGTTACAACACAGCTCCGATGTTGGGAGATCTAAGAACAGGCGACAGTGGCAAAATAGTTCAAAACATGCTTTCCAAGTACCCAATCAAAAGGTCTACATAGTTTTAAATCTCCAAGTAATTCTGATAAACCATGCAGTTCTTTTTATAACTAACAAAGTTTGACACAAAGTATGAGGATTGGAACCAGAGAACTCCTCAATGCTTATGCCGTTTCTCCCACCACTTGAGGTTAATTGTAGTTATTTTAGAATCTATTCCATTCTATAAAAGAGAATAGGCGCATATGGACGTGGGCCAGTCATCCATATTTTGTCATTTTCTTTTTCTTTTTTTCTTGACTCCAAAAGTATAAATACTTTTGAGTTCTATTAAATTAGGTCCAAAAATTTTAAATTATATTAAATTTATTAAAATTTCAAAGTTTATAATAGTATTTTATATTACTACGATCTTTAATTTTTTCGAAGTTCATTTCATATATAGATACTTTTGATTTTTATTAAATTATATTAAAAAAATTAAATTTAGTAGTAGTATTTCATATGTAGCTTACAACATTGACTTTGACATATCTCACAACTCTAGGAAAATCCTAGCAGGTAAAATAAGGCAAATGAAATCTTTTGAGTTGATCTTTCAAACACAATCACTGAAGCTAAGACATTAGGATATAGGGGTTCCAAATAAAATAACTTTCAAAAACATACAACAATGAATAATGCTTCTAACAAATTCTAGGAGATTTGTTCACTAGCAAGTAAGCATTACCTTCACTGCCAATTTTTCCTCCACATATTTACATGCTTCCCGCATAGCAAGCTGTCAACATAAACAAGAGGACATAAAATACTCAATAGGATATTGGAAAGGCACAAAAAATGGTGGATGACCAAAATTTAACAAATTTCAATGATAAGTACTCCCCTCAGTCCCCCAAAGGATAGCTCAAGTACAATGTTCACACATTAAGAAAGTCCACTAACATGGTAAGGGAACAGATTCTTGCATTTGAAGAGCACTCACTCTGTATCCACTGATTATAGATGTTGGATGGATCTTGTTTCTCACCAGATCATTTGCTCTCTGCAAAGTATAAGCATTACAAAATTTAACTCATCAAAGTTTAGGCAGATCTTCAAAACACTAAATCAGATACGAGTCAATTATCAAACACAAAAAAAAAAATTAAGACTTTAGCTGAATACTACCTTAAGTAACTCTGCAGCTATAATGACCACGGACGTTGTCCCATCTCCAACTTCTCTGTCTTGAAGTTCGGCCAACTCAACAAGAACCTGTTGATGTCAAATTGTTAGAAAATAAATATGGGACAAAAACAAAATCCAATTACAATTACTGGAATAAAAATTAAGCCCTAAAAGGGACTCAATTAGTCCACCTTCGCGGCAGGGTGCTCAACTTCTAACATTTTGAGTATTGTAGCACCATCATTTGAAATTGTTACATCACCAATATCATCAACTAGCATCTGAAACATTAATGTAACAGCACTAAACAGTTATAGTATGTCTCACAGGAATGATAACTTTTATACTCAAATATAAATAAGTGCGTCTATACATAAACACAAAAAGAGACAAGAACCTTGTCGAGACCAACAGGACCAAGTGAAGTTTTCACAATATTTCCAACGGCTTGACATGCCATAACTGCTCATTCCAGCATCAAAAAATGCGAAGTAGAACCGAATTAGAATATATATCAACTGTCATAGATATATATAAGAGAGAGTGAAAGAGTACCATTTTGGGTGCGAACGTCCTGACCGGATTGGCGATCACCAAGAATATCGGGATTACCAATCACCATTGGACTGATTTGAACTAAAGAGAAAACTGATAACCTTTCGATGTAAAATTGCGTTCTTCGGCAAAACCCTAGATCGAAGTGTGAAGTTCGGTAGTATCTGATAGGGTTTTCTAGCTATATGGAAGGACTAAAAGACGGCTACGATGCCGTTTCGTATCACGAAAGAATTGCGGCCCGGTGGTTGTCTTATGGTATCCAATCCATTATGTTCTGCGACACTGGGCTTGGATGTATAGGTCCGGTTTGAAACTGATTATTAAAATTAATTATAATTTTTTATTATTTATTTTAAAAAATTATAAGTAGAGTCAAATAATATTTTTTGTTTATTTTGAATGAGATCAAAAAGAATTGACGAATAAAAAAATATGTTTTTGATAATTTATGATTTCTTATGCCCAAATTTACAAGTTAACGAGCTAGTGGATTATTACTTTTTTTTTCTATTTTTTTTTATATATTTCATTCTATTCGTATTATTTTTAGGTGCATTATGTAAAATAAATCACACAATATGAATTTGTGTAAGATATGGGCGTATTTTATTAATTTTTTTTGTAATTTTTTAAGAGTAACTTTATTACTATGAAACAAATTATAAGAGTTAATTAGAGTTAAAATTTGAGAAAAGTCTTAGTGTTCAAATCATTCATAACTTGATAAGCATGAAAGAACTTATAAGGACTAATTAGAACCAAGATTTGAGAGGATTCATACAATTGAAAATTTTCATAATTTTGTGAATATAAAAAACTTTATAAAGGCTAATTAGATCCAAGATTTAAGAGAGTTCCTACGATTTAAATTTTTTGTAATTTGGTGAGAATGAAGTACCTTATTATGGTTAATTAGAGTCAAGATTTAAAAAAGTTCTCACGCATCAAATTCTTCATAACTTTGTGAGTATGAAACACTTTTGAAGAGTTAATTAAAATCAAGATTTGAGGGAGTTCATATGATTCAAGTAATTTATAAGTGTTATTTAAAACTAAGATTTGAGGTAGTTCCTAAAATTCAAATCATTCGTCACTTGATAAATATGAAGCAACTTATAATGGCTAATTAGATCCAAAATTTGAGTGAGTTCTTATACTTCAAATCTTTGGTAACTTTGTGAAAATGAGAAACCTTATAAGTGTTAATTAGATCCAAAATTTGAGTGAGTTCCTACATTTCAAATCATTCATAAATTAGAGAGCATGTAGCACCTTATATGGGTTAATTAGATCCAAGATTTGAGTGAGTTGTTACATTACACTGCAAATCCTTCATAACTTAATACCAATTAGATCTAAGTTTTGAGAGAGTTCCTACTTTGCAGATCCTTCATAACTTAGTGAATATGGAGCACTTTATAAATGTCAATTAGTTCCAAGATTTGAGAGGGTTATTACACTTCTAATCATTCATAACTTGGTGATTATGAAGCATGTTATAAGTGTTAATTAGATTTAAGAATTGAGGGAGTTCCTAGACTTTAAATCCCTCATAATTTAGTGAATATGAAATACCTTATTAGTGCTAATTAGAGTTAAGATTTGAAGAGTTTCTATGCATCAAATCATTCTCAACTTTGTGAGTATAAAGTGCCTTATAAAGGATAATAGAGTCAAGATTTGAGGGAGTTCATACGCTTTAAATCTTTCGTAATTTTGTGAATATAAAGTGCTTTATAAGGGCAAGTTATTTCTAAGATTTGATAGAGTTCATAGACTTCAAACTCTTTGTAACTTGGTGAGGATGAATTACCTTATAAAGGCTAATTATATCCAATATTTGAGGGATTTCTAGTGTTTTAAATCCTTCATAGTTCGGTGTGTATGAAAAACATTATAAGAGCTAATTAGAGCCAAGATTTGAGGGAATTCCTCTACTTCAAATCTTTCATAACTTGGTGAGTGTGAATGACCCTATAAGGGTTATTTAGAGCAAAGATTTGACATAGTTCCTATACTTAAAATCCTTCATAATTTGATGAGTACTAAATACCTTATAAAGGCTAAATATATCTGAGATTTTAGGAGTTCATACAATTCAAATATTTTATAACTTGGTGAGTATGAAACACCTTATAAGTGCAATTTACTTCCAACATTTAAGGGAGTTCTAACTCTTCAAATCCTTCAAACTTGGTGAGTGTGAAGCACATTATAAGTGCTAATTAGACATAAGATTTGAGAGAGTTCTTACGCATCAAATCTGTTATAACTTGGTGAGTATATAGCACATTATAAGTGCTAATTAGATCCAAGATTTGTAAGAGTTCCCATGCTTCTAATCTTTCGTAACTTTGTGAGTATGAAACAACTTCTAAGGGGTAATTAAATCTAAGATTTGAGGGTATGCTTCAAATACTTCGTAACATTGTGAGTGTAAAACACTTTATAAAGTCTAATTAGTTCCAAGACTTGAGGGAGTTCATTCACTTCAAATTCTTCATAACTTGGTGAGTATGAAGCACTTTATAAAGGTTAATTAGTTGTAAGATATAAAGTTTACTTCGCAATTTTGGAGGACTTCACATACTGCATTGGGTACTAACTTGAGTTTCAGAACAACTTTTGATCCTCAGTCAAATGGGCAATCTTAAAAAATAATACAATCTTTGGATGACATGTTACAGGCATGTGCCATTGACTATAAATGTAATTGGAATGAACATTTATCCTTGATCGAGTTTTGTTACAACAACAACTATCAAACTAGTACTGATATGGCTCTGTTTAAGGATTTGTTTGGTAGGAAATGTAAAATTTTTTTTTTTGCTAAATTAAATTTCTATAAAGCAAAAGGAACATAATTACAATGGCGAGGGGCATACCCCGAATAAGCACTTTTGGACAAGCATCAAGATATGAGAACCCTTAATGCACATCCGAAGGTCTAGCTAAGAAGCAAAAGCAAGCTAATTAAACTAAAATAAAGAGATAAACAATAAGCAAAACAGGCGGCCTAAATATAGACTAGGTTAAACTAACAATTCAGTCGTTTAGATATCTATGAGCTTGGGCTAGTTTATGAAATCTCTGAGAGCTTTGAAGACGACATTTCACAAGGCTAATACATTCCGATGCTAATTCTACAGCTAGGATTTCTTTACCTCCATGATTTCGGCTATATCTTTCCTTCCAAATGGTATAAACCACTGTAACTAAATTAAGATTTTGAATATCCAGGAGAATCCGGGGACCTTGTGCCTTAGTAGCATATTCAATCACATTCGTCCAAGTAGTTGAGTTGAGTGGCTATCCTCCACGGGTACTCACCATTTAAATAATATAGGAGGAGTATGTACAATCAAAGAACAAGTGCTGAAAACTTTCATCTTCCAATCCGCATAATGGGCAGCTAGGATTAACTTGCATTCCTCTTCGAATCACAACATCGGCTGTAGTAAGTTTAGTAAGAAGAGCCATCCAAAGAACAAAGTTGTATCTAGGAACATGAAGTTTATGCCAAAGTAAAAGATGCCAAAGATTAGTGGGTTTATTAAGGCGGATAAAATCCAGATAATAGAGGCCTTTACTTGAGATAAATCATATTCATCCCACAAGACTTTATCACAGTGATTCAATGAGAAGGGAAAATGCATATTGAAGGCATTTCTCTATTGAATAAGTGAATGGTGGTTGGATAAAGGTAGAGTCCAGGAACCACTAGCTAAGATATCACTCACTTTCGCATTCGGACCAAGCGTAGAATGAACAACAAGACCCGAATGTATAGAGTTTGAGAATAAAGCACCATTATGCCATGGATCAGACCAAAGGCTAATATGAGTGCCATCTCCCATAGAGTACTGAGTATGACTCAAAGCAACCAAACGAAGTTTAAAAAGTTTCCTCCAGATCCAAGAACAATCAATAGGAATTTCTATAAACCAAAAATGTTTGTGTCTAAGAATGGTCTTTTTGATCCAAGTGGCCCAAAAAGAGGTGGGGGAGGGTTGAATAACTTGCCAAAGATGAAGAAGGATTTGAGCTTTGTTCCATTCTTCTAAGGGCTTTATGCCGAGACCACCCTCAATCTTGGGGAGGATAACTTTAGACCAAGCCACTTTTGCACCATGTTTATCAAGAGATGGGCCTTTCTAAAGGAAACGGGTGAGGATAGTTTGAATAGAATGAAGAACAGACTTGGGAAAAATGAAGTAGTTGGACCAATAAGATTGGATAGCAAAGAGGAAAGATTTTATGAGTTGTAAATGACCCAAGTAAGAGAGAAATTTAGAAGTCCAAAAAGAAACTGTAGCAGTGCTTTTATGGATGAAAGGAATACAATCAGTGCGGGACAACCGAGTAGATATGAGAGGAACTCCAAGGAACTTGATCGGAGATCTAGCAAGAGGGAATTGGATGTGGTCTAGTATTTATTGGGCAGTAGAGGGGCAGATATTGGATAAGAAACATTGACTTTTTGAGAGGTTTGGGGAAAAACCCGAAGCATTTACAAAACATTGAAAGGCATAATAGAGGACTTTAACCTATGGGAGATCTCCATGAGTAAAAACAAAAAGGTCATCAGCAAAGCAAAGGTGAGTAAGGTTTAGGTCCTTTGTACACCAATGGAATTTGAATTCAGGACTCGTGGTACTAGCAATTAGAAGCATAGAAAGAGCTTCCATAACCAATACAAAAAGATATGGAGAAAGAGGATCATTAAACAGTCTAATTACGGTATTGGGAAACATGAGATTGAACCATATAAGGATGACAATATTATTTCCTTATGTTCAATCGTGATATCTTATGACAAATGGATTACACATGGATGATTGGTTCCAGTGCAAGTGGCAAATTGTTAGTGATATACCAAATGATCTAATCATAAATCGTACTCTATTATTAGTTGTGGATAAGGTTGTATCGAAAAAATTGACCTTCACCTAACTTAAGTAATTATAATGTCTTGCTATAGGCCACTTAAACTTGTGGGCTGAAAAGGAGTTTTGGGCCTACTGCTAATGTTAGGTGAATCTACAGGGTCGCACACTAAACGAACTAGGCTTATAACGTATTGGGTTGGACAGCTAGGGCTTCTTTATTCTCTTGTATCTCTGATTAAAAGGGGCAGATTATAAAAGGAGGTACTTACGCCTTTTTGTAGAACCCTAATCACCGTGAGGTTGAGAGACTTAGAGAGAAAGAAACTGGGAACTGTGTGAGCACGCATAAGGCTCAGGCTTAGTTCGTGTGTGTGGATACCAGTAGTGGTGTGACGATTGACATGCTGATCCAGACGCAACTGTTCTTCTTATCTCCATCGAAATTCATTCAGGTATAATCGATCTTCTATTTCGGTTTCAATATACGCATGACTCCTGGGAATCGGATAAATTATTTTTAAATTCCGCATCGATTTATGATATGAAATCCAACATAAGCATGCTCATACATGGTCATGATTTTAATTGAAAATATCATGCTTGCTTACTTGATTTGTTGGTCGGATGATTGGTTAAACATTGGAAGTAGTATAAAAGATATGACCTTGATATTAGTATGACATGTTCTTTCGGATTTTTGGTGGCTTAAACCCTAATCTTTAAATGGAATATAATGTTGATTGGAGGTGTATTCATGTTTAATATGATGTATGAATGTTTGGAAAAGGATAAAAGAAGTTATAAGTGTTTTTCATGCATGCAAAATCTTGATAATTTGCAACTGTCAGGCATATTCCGAAAATTATATAAAATAATATGTTAGGCCATTGATCTTGAACATTTTATGGAACGTATCTAGATATGTCTAGTTTATATCTGATAAGTTTTAGTTTATTTGGAGGTTGTTTGCTATTTTCTTAAATTACCGGAAGTTGACTGCAAAAGCTTTTGCAGAAATAGAGGATTCTGAAAATTTGCCTAATTTTGAAAACTGATATCTTTCTCATAACAAGTAAGAATTAAGTGATTCTAGAGACTATGCGTAGCCCTGAAATTGTAGTTTCTCTGAAAAAATAGTTATGTTATTGTAAGAGTTTCGTAGCATAAGTTATGCTTGTTTAAGTGCAAGGAGTACATAAAGAAATTGGTAGGAATGAGTTATCCTTTTCCATGAATGAAATGGAATTATTTCAGAAAGTGGATATTATAAAAAAAATGAATAGAAATAATTGAGTTTCAAATTGTTGATAAGAATTGTTCATTTGTTATAGGAATTGTTTAAAGACCGAAGGAATCGCAAAGACATCAAGCATTGTTGGTGTTAGAAAACATGTATATAAAACACATAAATATATTTATATCGGGTCGACAGATCTAGTAAGTATTTAAGAAGCGAAAGCAATTCGAATCGAGCCCTTGTTCTACAACAAATCCTTATCGTCGTTTCTTATCAATTTGGAATTGTTACAAGCAGCCATGCGAACGAATTCCAATAATAATCCACACCACGTACACCTAAAGTTGTTAATGGATGATTTGGATGTACTCATGAATATTGAGAGAACACAGAGAGAAAGAAGAACACGAGTACAATTTTGTGTTCTTCTATGTGTGAGGTAGTTGGGCAAAAGGCTTCATGATATAGTTAATTTATTCTGAAACACTAGTATTATGGTACGAGTCTACCACTTTCAATAAGAAGGAGACTTATTCCATTAGGAGTTCCAAATAAGTAAAAATTCTATAATAATAATAATAATAATAATTTCTATAATAATAATAATTTCTATAATAATAATAATAATAATAATAATAATAATAACAATAATAATAATAATAATAATAA
>JAUMHB010039810.1:0-18987 GCA_032359685.1 Pittosporum tobira
TATTTTAAAATTATTTTGTCTTGTGACTAAATGTTATTCTTCTTTGTCCTTTTTTGGGAAAAAAATGTTATTCATGAATATATACTTTAATGAACACTCGTAAGAAAGTTAGGCTCTCTACTTCTTAGATTTTGACTGAATAAAGTCATAGATAAGTAATCACTCACATACTTTTTTATTTTATTAAAAATCACTTGCGTAGTGGAAAAATCTTATATCATATAAATACATATATATTTTTTCTATCTTATACACTTACATTATATTTTATTTTTGATGATAAAATTACATATAGTCCATTATGTTATTTTTATGTTAGTCCATCCGTCCCCATTTAATTGTCTTAATTGAGAATTACAAGTCTATTATAAAAAAAATTAAACATATTATATATATATGATTACGTCATTTATTTAAAAAAAAATTAATATCATTTTTTTTTAAAACGGAGAGATTATGAAATTATAATTTTGCTTTTCTTTTAGGTTGTTATGACATAGACGTTGACGTTGACGTTGACTTAAGTCTAGTACTCCATTGTTGAATTTCCACTACAATTGTTGCTACCACAGGTTGAGGATACTTTTCCTACTCTCATCAGAACCTTAAGTTATTTTCCAAAACACATGAATTTTAGAAGATACTTTTAGGTTGAAGATACATTATATTTTATTTTTGATGATAAAATTACATATAGTCCATTATGTTATTTTTATGTTAGTTCATATGTCCCCATTTAATTGTCTTAATTGAGAATTACAAGTCTATTATAAAAAAATAATTTCGCTAAAATATTATTTTTATCTTAACCAATAAGAATAATTTTGTTATATTTATAAGAACTAACTCGAATGTCCGGCATTATCCGGGCTAAACACAATTATTTTTTGATATATATATATATATATATATATATATATATATATATATATATTAATAATGAAATTATTGTTAAAATTATCGTTATATTTCGAGTTAGTAGATGGAAGATATTTTTGGTGAAAAGACAAAAATGGTTCCATAATAATAAGTGTGGTTTTATTTTAATTTTGAAAAATATAAAGATAATAGAGTCATCCTATTTCGTTTAACTTTTTTAAATTAGAAATATTACAAAAGTAATGAAATAATAATTAAAAAAGGTATCTCAAAAATTCTGAGATGGAAAAAATATTTTAAAGCTTATATATAAATAGTTTTACCTTTAATTTTCCTATTGTTAAAAATACAAAATGTGGTACTATGAAGAGCAGTTGAGAGAGCTATTCATTCATACACTCTCTTAGATATTGGTGAAGATCATGACATTCATCCAAGGAAGTAAAACTCATGATTTTCGAATTCCACTGAAAATTTTTACAAAAAAGATTTTTGGTGCACACTAGAAAAAGTAAAACTGAGGAAACTTGGAATATTTGACTAAGATTTTATTTTCAACTATTAATTTAATTTATGAAAAAATGATTTTCAAATATTATAATAAAATAATTCTTCTAGGGACAATTTATTGGACTTATTATAATGCAATAAGACAAACAAAGTGCACAAGTGTCTATAAAGACTCACTGTGTTTGGTCGAAAGAGAATTTGTGATGAGAAATAATTATAATCCTCTGCTCAACACAAGTTTTAAAATTTAATAATATAGTATAATTTTTTATATTAAATATATTAGAAAAAATATAAAATAAATTATATTTATATAAAAATATTTTAACTTATGATTCAAAAAAAAAATCAAAAAATTAGAACAATAACAATTGAACCTGGGGAGTATGACCAACAAGGAGCAAATGAGCAAATACAAAACAATAGATGCAGTAACGGGAATAGATATTTAAGAAATCTAATGGTTTTATCAAAAAAAAAAAAAAAAATTATCACGTAAAAGTCTTATTCCTGCGAGAAAATTCTTATCAAATACTCTCTCGATCTCAAAAAATATATATAATTATCAAAAATAAGCAAATTAAAAAAGCTTACGAGAGAAAACATACGTCACTTAAAATTTGAATGGACTCACATGAATAATTTTTTTTATAAATATGAATCACATAATCTCATTAATATGTGTATTGAAATATTTTATTCATAATAAAAAAAAATTAAATTATAATATTTTTTTCAAGACAAGTGTGTTGATTTTTCTTATAAAACTATAATTGTTGGGTAATTTGTCGGGGTTAGAAAGGGTGTAAACTTTGCGAAAGGAAAGGTACAGTAAATGCTGAAAGGCATCAACAACTCGCAACTGGGGTTACAACTCTTCTTACCACAAACGAACACAAACTCAAGTCAAGACACTAGTAAAAGGCTAAAATAAATATTATCTTTGAGTTTTTTAGTCAAAATTATTTTATCCGTTTAATTTATATTGTTCTAATTTTTTTTATTCAAATTCATATGTTTTTTATTTATTTATTATTTTTGGTTATATTTTTCTATATTACCCACATTTCTTTTATTGAATATTTTCTTGAAAATGTAAGAATTATTACTCCATTTAACTATAGCTTTTTACTTAATTTATTTTTCTGTCCAATTCCTTTATATATGATGAAGGATATTTTAGAGATTTAATCTTTTCCTAAATATGTGTATATTTTCTAACTAAGATAGTATAAGTTGGACAAATAAAGTAATAATTTTAAAATCAAAAATTAAATATATATAAATACACATCTCTGCAATAATAAAGACTGGAATTTGTAGTAAATGGTGTGTTGTTTCTTATGATCATATTTTCATCCCTTATAATTTATAAAAAAAAATGATATAAAAACTGTTTCTTGAAATTATTTATTTGATTTAAAATTAGGCACTTAATATGGACGGTGGGATTTGTTAGCAAAGTAGGGTGATACAGTATTTGGGAGTTTGGATTGACTGAGCAAGCCTTTGTGCACGCAATTGATTGGGCCGATAACATTCCTTTTAGTGGCCCAAGCGTCTTAAGCCTTCTGTTACCATGTATCCCGAGCTGACTGGCCCAGTCTTTGTACATAATAATTAGCCTTTTGGGCTTGCTGTTGTAACATGAAAGCTTATGATCTAATTTTATGCGAAAAAAACAAAAACAAAACCGACAGGTAAATGACGGCGTCGTTTAATGGATATAGCATTCGTCGTCTCTGATCCCTCCGATTGTATAAGTAGATACTGCTGTAGCAGATGGAAGGAACAGGTTTATGCTTATGGCAAACGAATTTACAACAAATCATCGTCTTCCCTGTATAGGTATCATCAATTTCTCCGATTACTTCCAGTTTCTGGTCGTTCACCGCCCAGAATTTTCCAGCTTCTCTTATCTGGGTAATCTCACACTTTTCACTTCTCTCTAAACCCTAATTACACGCGCTCAATTTACGAATACTATTACAATTGTTTAATCTACTGGTTCTTGTGTTAAATTTCTGGGAAAAAAAGAGTTTGATCACTGTTAATTCTAGCTTTTAGAACAATTCTCAAGTTATTTTTGAACTAATTGTACTGTTTGTTTGGTATTTTAAGTTAAATTGAATATATGGATATATAGTTGATGAAGCCAGAATCACATTAGTTTGAGTGAGTGATGCAGTGTTCTCAAATAGATCCACCAATTAAGTGACTTATAATAATTATAAGCTCTGTTTGGCGCAGCTTATTTGTCAACTTAGATAAACTATAAGATAAAATTAAAAAATAAAATAAAATAAAATAAAATCTGCTAACCAGCCTTTTCAAATAAGCTGAAAATACAGTTATGCTAACCTATAACTTTTTTTAAATCAGCTAAAACAAACATTTTAAAGATGATTTATTTTTAAAAATTAGCTATAAGATGTTGAAATGAGCTGTACCAAACAGGGCTAAGTTTATTTATTACTCCCTTTGTCTCAAAATTAGAGATGACATTAAAAGCGACGACTTTTAAGGGAGAAACTTGTTTTTACAAACATATCCTTATCATTAATTAGAAATGTAGTAGTGGTGACATGATACTCAATCTATTTATCACATAGCAATGGTATGTTGGGAATTTCATGTAATTTTATTGTTTGAAGCTAGAAATCTCTCTCTACTTGCAGAATGGGTCAAAAAAGAATAACTATCTCTTAACTTAGGTACAAAGAGATTAGTATTTTAGGTAAAACTCAACTGCAAGCACAATTTCAAGGAAGCAACCCACTATTTCTCCAATTAGTTTAAGACTTTGAGTTCAGAATGGATAACAATTATGAAACAGACATTGATCATATGTTGATTGTCGATAGCTGACTTCTACAGGAAGTTATTGTTTAACTTAGTCCATGGAATTGCTAGTGTATCAGCTTTTGCTTGTTTATAATGTATATATAACAATAATATTCTTGATTTACTTTGTACTTTATTGCTTTATGATAATCACCTTTGGTTTGTTACCCAACCAGACTACTGAAAATTTAGAAAACATGAGCGATGCAATGGATTTAACTGGAGATGGAGGTGTCATGAAGACAATTGTGAGGCGAGCAAAACCTGAAGCATTTGCTCCATCAGAAAATCTTCCTCTTGTTGATGGTATGCTTCCATTGGTACTGTTCATGCTGTGCATAATATGGTTGAAGTTTCTTTATAGATATTGGGAAATGAAGTTTGTAACCCCAATTTGCTTTGGTTTATAACTAACCTTTCCATTGTTTGGCATAAATAGGATACCACCTGAGTGGCTAGAATCTCTCTTTTCTTATTCTTCGTTTTCGTTCATATATTCTTCAGTATTAGATTCAATCAGTTTTGTGTGGTTTTTTCAGTAAGATGTGGATCTGATCATAACATTGTTGTTAGCAATATTGACTATCGTTATCATGTAATTTAAAGAACAGTAATCTAGGTAACATTTAAGGGTATTCAGAATTTGTACAAAGAAACTTGCAGAACAATACCCTGATTAGTACAAAGATTTTCTACAAAAGACGATGCAGTGGGGGCAAGTACAGTAGCAGTAATTGTCTTTGGAGATATATGCCTCTTCTAGACCTAGGTTGTGACTTGTGAGACCAACCTTGGCCTGGCAGGTTAGGCTGCTTAGGTGCTATGCCTACTCCACCAACTAAATGCTTTCAATTTATTTCATAGCTAACAACACATGTCGACAGCACTTCTATTTTAATCGTGGTGAACCCACAGCCACTACCATTAGGACGAAAATAGCACACATATAGGCAGGATGTGAACACTGTGCATGGTATATTGGAGGCCAGCCGATTGCACTTACATTTGTTCTAAGATCCTTCTATTTTATTGGGTAAACTGCAATTAAGTCATCATTGATTGTTGATTATTTTTAACAGTTCGTCTAATTGGTGCCATTGTTGTAAATAGTCACTTAAGCACATTGACTTGTTTATGGCCCGTCTAATTGGCGCGATTGTTGTAAATAGTCACTTTAGCACATTGACTTGTTTATGGCCTATAATATTCTACCAGATCTTTTTGATTCTTTTCTATATATATTTACTTATCCTAAAAACAAAATCAATAATGTTATTATTCAGTCCTCGAGAGTGAAAAAGAATTTACAAGTCAAAATTAACTTTTTAAACGAATCATGCCTTGTTCTGGGTTGCATACAATCATTACAATACACTTGTTTGTCGTGAAGGGAATAGTTCCTTATTAAATCTTAGTGGATATTCCTCAATCTTCATTGAAGGTAATAATTGTTTGTTTTGAGCAGTTCATTATGAAGGTATCCTTGCTGAAACTGGTGAAGTTTTTGATACCACACATGAAGACAATACAATTTTCACATTTGAAGTTGGAAAGGGCACTGTCATCAAGGCTTGGGATATTGCACTTAAAACAATGAAGGTTAACTTTTTTTTACTTTTCAATTGAATGCCAATAGTTGACCAAATTTATGGAGAATTACGACGGTCCTTTCTTGGTTGTTCCAGGTTGGGGAGGTTGCAAAAATCACTTGCCAGCCAGACTATGCCTATGGCAGTGCAGGTTCTCCACCAGATATTCCTGCAAAGTAATTCTATTCTAGACTTTTACTCCCTTCATCCAACTTATATTGTCTTAATTAGAAAATGCATGCATATTTAGGAAAAGATTAAATTCTCTAAAATACCCTTCATTACATGTAAAGGATAGAAAGAGAAATCAAATAAAAAATGATAGTTGAGTGGAGTAATGAGTATTGCATTTCCAAGAAAATGTTTTATCATTTTCAATAAAAGGAGTGTGGGTAGTATAGGAAAAAGATACCCAAAAATATTATGAAAAAGGAAAGAGGACAAATGAATTTGGTCAAACCAAAAAGGAAATTAGGACACTATAAATTGGACAAATGGAGTATAAATTTTCCATAAAAACATATTCTAGGAGATGATAACTCTCTAGTGTTTTGATATATAAGACATACATAAATATGTGAACAATCGAGTCACTGGTGGTGGAAGTTGGCACTAAATACTCCCCCTAAATAGTGGTAGTCAACCTTTTTTATTTTATCAATGTTGTATAGAAACATACTCTCAAAAGTCATACGTAGAGATTTTGCCGATTGGACTAGGGAGATGTTATAGAGAAGACAAAATTGGGAACTGGTAATTGCACTCCAAATTTCTCCAGTTACAATTCACTAAATAGCAAAATTTGCATCATTTAACCTTGCATTGGAGTGCAGATATCGACTTCCAAAAAATTGTCACTTTCGGATAAACATGTGAAGAACAAAAATATGGAGGGGAATGGGATAAGTAATGACGTTGAAGTAGCGGAACATTTGTTTAATATGATTAGAAAAGATGTGGAAACCTGTTGGGAATTAAAAATGTTTGTTGTAAATTTGTCACTTTCCTTATCCTTCCCTCTCCTTTTCCTAGTACTATAACACGGGAACATCTTTCAATACTATTTTCCTGGAAATGCCATAAAATATTTGTGCATAATCAAACGCAATGGTCCCTAGTAATTATGAGTTGATGAGGTCTCTCTCTATGTTCTGAACCATGTGTAACATGTTATGCAGTGCAACTCTTATTTTTGAGGTGGAGTTGGTGGCCTGCAGGCCACGTAAGGGCTCTAGTTTGGGTAGTGTTTCTGATGAGAGAGCTAGGCTCGAGTAAGTCAGCTCAAAATTCTTTAATTTTCCCTTTTCATGTCTTCTGATTGCCGAGTGACTTTAAAAAAAGTTAGTTTAACACTCCATATATACATATATATCAGTGAGCTGAAGAGGCAGAGGGAGATAGCAGCAGCAACTAAAGAGGAGGAGAAGAAGAAGAGGGAAGAAGCCAAGGCGGCGGCTGCAGCTCGTATACAAGCAAAGCTGGATGCTAAGAAAGGAAAGGGAAAGGGCAAAGCGAAATGAGAGCTTCCCAATATTTGCCTTGTTATTCTCTCCCTCTGGTTCATGTTTCTATCTTCTTTGTTGGGGTAAAATAATTATGAACTTTAATCGACTTTGATGGATATTTTGAACTTTCAAGTAGACAAATCCAAATGCTATGAATAATTTACAGTCGACCCATTTGTAGACATTTGTGTAGATTATTTTGTACCCCATTTGGTAATCACATTTTGTGTAAAAGATTGTTGGGTTTGGCTTGGCTGCAAGTGAACAATAGATATTATGCTTATATGATGAGGCATAATCCTTGGGTGATTTTAAAGTTTAACCGAACAAAAAACTAAAAATTAATGGCATTTTTCAGTTTAACTGTTCAAAAATAATGACATTCTAAGCTGAAGGAAGTATATGAGTGACTGTATTAGCAGGTTTTTTACTCTCTCAATCTTAAATTAATTGTCAAATTTGACTTTTTAAATTGACAATTTTTAAAATTAGCTTTTGTACAATTTTTTCACAATTAGAGATAAAGAGTAAATAATTTTTTTTCCCTTTTCTGTTGTGACAGTTTATTTTCTTTTAAGGCTTAACAATGAAATGAATAAATCAATAATGCAAAGTACGATTTCACAAGTTAGGGTCCAACCAAGGAATATGGAGGCCTTGCTCTATCAGAAAATACACCGGTCTTTAAAATCTGATCAACGGCTAATCCTGGTCTTTAAAATCTGATCAACGGAGAATCCTCCCAAGCCGAGAGAATTTGTCTAAATTTTAAAATATGAGAAAAAAAAATAAGATTTGATTTACTTGACTATTTTTACGTGGGATGAAAGAAAAAAGGCTAAAATAAAATTAGAATTGATTTCTTTTTACCACCCTCAAGTTACTATTTTAAAATTACTATAATTGTCCCGCTTTATAATATAGATAGATAAATTCTGATAAACCATAAAACTTTCCTCTGATTAATGCATATATGAATTTTTTTCATAATCTTATCTAGCTACAAAAGTTAATTTATTGGTTGGAGTACGATGCAAGCAACTAGACCATGTCAAAGGCATCGTTTCGATCCTCCCCTTGTCCACTCTCGTGCCACCCTGATCCGGCTCTGAATTTGCAAACTGGGCAAGTTCCCTGCTGCCTGAGCCATGGGTCAATGCATATGGCATGGAACTGCAAAATCAAATAAAACAAGGTGAATCTTGTTCTCATAAAGTTTATCTACGTACTTCAAAGTTTAAACAAGATCCAATTTACATAAATCTTCCTTTCCGTCTTTCCTTTTGATAATTCTGATATTCAGAGTTTGAAAAGCAATTTCAGATTTATATATTACAGTAAAGCAGCCTGCTGTATATCTGAAACATAAACATCGGCATGCACCATAGCAGGATGTTTTCTGTGAAACAAATGATTTTATGCAAAAAATGATAAAATGGTAGTACGAAAAGCTAACTTTTCGTAACCAATAAGCTAAAATTATAATACGAAAAGCTGACTTTTCATAACCAATAAGCTAAAATTATAGTACGAAAAGCTGACTTTTCATAACCAATGAGCTAAAATTATAATTGTAGGGAATAAAGAGAGAAACCTGATGTAAGCATGGCAAGCTACGAACAAGTTCTCCCGCATTAACTTGCTCCAAGCAAACACTACAAGTCAGTTCATCTTCCGAAGTTTTCAGACCCCCAAGTACATTGCCATTTTCTTGCTTCTTCTGCTTAGAGAAATAAGATTATAACTGACTGGACTTTTGGGTGATGAAACGAACAAAGAAAGAAAGCTTATTGAATTTATATATGATATGCAAGAATTTTATTGGCATGTTGTATGTATGATTACGTGATATGCCAGTCCAGAACACCTAACAGACATGCTACCTATAAGAAGTGCAAATATATTGCTCCAATTGTTTAATTTTGTTTATGTAGGCTGCAGTCACTATGATGTACCATCAATGTTTCTGGAGCTGATTCCAGACAATTACCTTTAAAAAAACATAAACCCAAAAAGGCAATTATCAATACTAATCAATCCACCTTAAGGGACTTGTTTCATTCTGTTATTTTTTTAACTGTATATTGACTTGTGCCACGCCTCGCCTGTCCCTTGTTCCATGAGGATTATTGGGAAACGAATTACCCCAAAAGATTATAAAACTCCTTTCTTCTAAATATGCCAAAGGTATAGTACTATTTCATTCAACATAAAATAACCAGTTAAGACACCCTTGGAGTCTTAAAGACTAAGCCAACCTGAACTAGTCTAGCAACTCTTGCGACCAAAGCAATCAAGCACACAAGTCCTAGATCGGTTGACTTTGACAGTAATCAAAAGATCCAAGAAACGGACAAAGCTAATTCTAGATAGTTGCTTGTAAATGTTCTACAATTCATGCTTTTAGCTTATGTGACATTCCACTATTGTGTAGCGTGGAACTTGACCCAGGTGACTCAGGACAACAATCAAAATTCACTTTTTGATATTTTTTTTCCCCATGCTTGGTGACTGGATCAATGAAAAATCAGGAAGAGATCACTAGTTATCATGACAAAAGCAACTCCTCAATATGAAAGAAACATATACAGGGACTTCTGTGAATTGTGATTTACATTTGTTAGTACCATAATCAAATGAGAAACAAGTAAGCCCCACCAAATCCAAATCCAAAACCTAATATAAGCACTGTGTAATGGCATTAAGCTCCTCTCTGCCCCACATACAATATATAATCAATTTTAACTACTGCCATTCACATGGTATAGAGAAGATTCTGTCCGGATCAAACCTGAACCTGTTTTATGATTTTATTGATGAATTTGATAAGAAATAGTCAGAAATAGAGATAGAGACATATTGAGACTTAGAATTATGGACAAGGATGAATATAGGGGGAATGAACCTAGACAACTAGAGAGAGAACTACCCAGCTAATATTTAGTTTTTTCTGTTCTATAGAGAGAGAAAATAGAGAGGAGGCAGAGAAAGATAGAGCAGAGGCTCGAACTTGAGTGCTCAGGATTTCTTTCAATTATCATAACATAGCTGTTACAACTAAAGGCTCAGGTATTTATAGGCTTATACCACGCATACTAAGCTACTACGAGGTATTAGCATACAGCACACACTACCTATCATTACCAGTAAAACATACAAAACAAACGTGCAAAGAATTATCTACCCATAACAAGTACTACTTAACTGGCAATCCTGACAGATTCTCAAATGCTTTTTTTAAGACATTGAGCCTATTGCCCAATTTCATTTAATAGAACCACCAAATGCATTTTTGCAACATGAAAATATAAAATAAGACAGGAGTTCATTTCCATAATTGGGGAAAGGAAATTACACCCCTTAGAAGGCAAATAAATCAAGTCACTCAATTGACAGACGTGAAAAATAATAACTTAGAAGTAGCTTTAGCGAAACATAATTTGATTACAAGTAAAAACATACCTCCATTGAGGCTGAAGAAGAAGGTTGTTGCATTGATGATGGTCCAGCACTGCTAATAGGAAGATCCATAAATTCCAGGAGAACGGAGAGAAAAAAATGTAAGTTCCACAGAGCATGACAAATTATAATTCAGAGAATACCTTCTTATAAATTTTTTTAAACCAAATTTCATATATATTCTAAATCAGTTATATTAAATAAAACATTTAAATTCCGTCTTATAAGTGAACATGCATGTAGGCTTATAATTTTATTTTTTACACAAAAAAATCAGAAGTCACCTCTGAGGGACAGCAGCCTTGTACTTATGAACAGGAAGTGTATTAATCTCTTCCTCACTCATTGAAGAAGTGCTTGGAACATTATCAGAATCCAGAGCTCTCAATGTATCATAATCTACAGATATAAGTAAATCTCAGCAGAATAATTCCTCTTAAGCATAATTTCAGACCACCAAAATCATAGCATTAGGAAAGTATTGGAAACAACATAATAATAAGACTGAAACTATGAAGCTGCACATTCAGATAATGCCCATTACAAGATTATGATCACCAAATGTACCTAGGTCATCAAATTCCCTGTCAAGGAGCGCCAGCTGGAGTCTAAGACCTTGCAATCGCCCCCTCGTTGCAAGTGCTATTGATGGTGGCAAATGCAGCCTTAGTTCAGTATGGCCAAGAAGGCCACTGGCTGCCGCTGCCTGAGCCTGAGCCTGAGCCTGAGCAAGTTGCTGACAAGTTGCATACATTCTAAGGCTTGTTGCCATCAAAAAGCCACCAAGCACCAGCCAGAGCTACAAGCATAGAATTAAAAAGAAAAAGAAAAAGAAATAAAATAAAAATTAAATTAAAAATTTAGACTCCAGAAACGCTAATGCCAAAGATGATAACTCAGCTTAAGTTTTAGGTCCCAGACCAGAAAGTTAGGCGACATTTGGTGAGAGTTTAGAATCACAAACAGCAAAAGAACTGTTGCATAAAGAAAAAGGACTGTAAGAAGAGTATGGAAAATAAATTTTGACTCTTTAAAAATGAATTACAAGGTGATAGAGTCCATACCTGTGATAAGGAAAGCAAGTGAGTTGGTATTAACAGGTCGAGCTGCATGAGTGCGCTGAAAGATAATAGCAGCATCCCATGTATATAGTTAGGTAATACAAAAACTATGGACAAAAAATACTATAGGAAGTTTCAAATCTTCAAATCATTTCAAGTAGGTGCTGGAGACATACCACTGCTCGCCTTTCAGGAATAAATCCCGGAAACCCGGTTTCTATATCGGCCCTAGTTCCTCGGAAGACAAAACTCATGATTGCTGAGTTTTAGAACTTTTTCAGCTAAAAAAATTTCAGTCCCGCATATATTGCAATGTGTCTGGAATTTGAAAACCAAGTCACTAAATTAATGTTATAATAATAACAATAGTGATAATAACAACAATAATAACAATAATGATGAGAGCAGCAAAATTTCAAGGGGATCTAGAACCATGCCAATGTCCTTATCATCTGAAATCAAATATGCTGAGAACTAACAACAGATAAGTTGCCTTCTCGTACAAGAGAAAGACATATCTTGCAATGTTGGCTTAGCATCAAGAAGGGGATGGGAAACAGGAGCAGAAGAAAGGCAAGATTGATTTCAATTGGCTGTTTTCCCACTTAGAACACTAGGATACACTCCAGAAACATGAATTAACTCCTACTTTTACACAAAGTTAAATGGTTAAAACGGGTAAAAGAACAGTTGAAAAGGCCAAGGTCATTGAAAACGTAAAGAAAAGAAATCCGTACTTATAAATTAGATACACCAGGTACTTGTTAGCCTTCACCCAAGTTTTCACAACTCAAACTCTGTAAATTAAAACTCGTACATATATACATCATCCACGTAAATAAAATGCCTGAATAGGCACCTCCATATCCATCATAACTACATCTGAATCAGTAACAAATTAGCAATCTTATAGCCAAATTGTCATTATCTACCTCAAATCGCTCTCGCAATATTTCATGTGGCACAGACAGACAATAATGAATTTTTTACACACTTTACCTCAATTTTCAGAAAATAGGTGCTAATTTACATGCACTGTAGCCTGCCAGGGATTAGGCTTACTGGTAGTGAGCCTTGTCGATTTTGCGCCATTTCTCTATCCTAGTAACAAGGCAATTCAGAGAAAATTCCATCGTTGATTATAAAACAAAAAAAATGAAAACAAAGCCCCATTTGAAACCAATAAAATCAACAACAAACAAGCAAACCATAAACTAATCACCCTTTAGTGTCACAAGCAAACCAAAAACTAATCACCCTAGAGTGTCACAATCAACCATCATTGGCATAATAAAGTCCTCACAGAATAACGTGCATGTACATCAATTAATTACCTTCCAATTCTAAAAATAATTATTCATAAAAGAACATACGGCAGTTCGATTCCTTGCATGATATATATTGCTCCTCTTAATTAGTATAAATTTATAAATAAGAGATTAAGAACAAAACACTGGAAACAACACCATGCCTGACTGAATAGGCGAACAAAAGTACAAAACATCGATTGAACAAAAGTAAATCATCAAAATAAGAAATCTACTTGCACAACGATCCAAATAATTTCTTCCCTCCAGCCCCACCTCTACTCTATTATCCTCCTTAAATTTCTCAAGTCTATTCCAATAGCTTTATGTTAAACATATTTGTAATTCTTGACCACATGAGTTATTACTCAAAACCATCGCATCAATCAAAATGCGACCTTGGAATTTCTTAATTGACCATCCATTCAACAAACTCCTACATTCAGTTCAGGCAACTAGAAACATCTCCACACATCATATGCATTAGAACTTTTGGTAAACTATCATCAACTAAAACAACATATAATGAAACTTTAGTATTTCTATCAAAAAAAGGTATTCAAACTGACCCACAGAACTAATTCATAGAAGGACACACACACACAGAGAAAAAAAAAATTGCTTCAATGATTCCGAGAATCTACGATCTAATTATTTTTTATGTTTTTTCATAAAATTATGGTCAAATAATTTAAGGTTAACCACATAACAGTGCTGTAATCAAGATAACTAAAACTGTCCCAAAAATTACATGACAATTTACATAAAAATAAACTCTTTAGACAAGTTAGAAATTCTGCTACAAAGCTTCTCTACTAGGATGTCCAAGAATTTTCACTAAAATGGCCAAATACAATAATGCAGAAAAGCTTAGATAGTTCCAAAGCTCTCACCTTTATGTACAACTACTTCTCTAACTTCTAGTCCCAGAAACAGAAAGCCCTATTTTCTCTCCCAGTAACAATGTTTCTCCAATTTATTTCATTTCTTTTCATAGCAATGGACCTAGACTGTGCATTGGACAAACCAATAACCACAGCAGTACCACCCACCAACCGCACACATTAGATAATCTCATAGTAAATTATGGGTGATTATCCCAAGAAACAGACAACATTCAGCCATTTGTAGCACACATAATTCAAAAATTAATTCAAATCAATACAATTCTTGTCCAATTGATCACTTACAAAAATTATCAACACCCCTAATTTAAAGAAAATGAATTGTTGTATTAGAATTATAGATAAAGATGGAAAGAGTAACTTACAGAGTCAGACAAAATTGGGGAATTATAGAATCAGAAAAATGGAGGAATGGATTCCAATAAAGTTTCGACCTTTACGAGCGGACGAGTTTTGGGACTGCATTAACTCGTCCGCATTGGAGTTTTTACCTTTTCGAGACGGGAGCAACTACGTTTTACTTATACTGTTTTTGTATACTCTCGCTATACTTAAAAAAAAATTAAAAAATATATTTTTATTTTTATTTTTATTATAAAATAAATAATACAAATATATAATGTGTTTTTAAAAAAAATAATAAAAAATTTTAAATTTTTTATAATTTAAAATATTTTTTATACATTAAAGGTATTTTTTTTAATTTATGTGTTTTTTTTTTTTTTTTTTAGACAGATTGAGTGTAATATATATATATATACACACACCTTCGAGAAGTCAATAAACGGCATCTAGATAAGACAATTGTCAGAATTGTAATTTACTCCATTATTTTGGAAATACTGCAATTTGCACCCTAAATTTTAATATAACTTTAAAACATAAAAATTTGAGATCCAAATAAAGTGAAATGAATGAATCTGAGATTATTATAATAGAATATGAAAAATATATACTCCCCTTCTGTAAAATATATGACCCACTTTATAGTTCTAACATATATATATATATAATTTGTAAAGCAGTATTTTCAAATAGTAATCATGATAAAAGTATTTTTTTTCAAAACATAAGGTCATTATTAATCTTTACAAAATTGACTTATATTTTTTATGTTCTAATTTAGTTGTCCTAATCAGAAATGTATATTCATTAAAAAAATATTTTTTTTAAACGTCTTTCTTATATTACATAATGAGAAAAGTTTGTTATAGTATGTAATAGAAGGAGAGACAAAATTTTAATAAATTTCTTATTTTTAATGTGGTATTGTTCCAATAAAATAATTGGATAATTAAATACGAGTATGATAGAAAAAAAATATATACTCCCCTTCTGTAAAATATATGACCCATTTTATAGTTCTAACATATATATATATATAATTTGTAAAGCAGTATTTTCAAATAGTAATCATGATAAAAGTATTTTTTTTCAAAACATAAGGTCATTATTAATCTTTACAAAATTGACTTATATTTTTTATGTTCTAATTTAGTTGTCCTAATCAGAAATGTATATTCATTAAAAAAATATTTTTTTTAAACGTCTTTCTTATATTACATAATGAGAAAAGTTTGTTATAGTATGTAATAGAAGGAGAGACAAAATTTTAATAAATTTCTTATTTTTAATGTGGTATTGTTCCAATAAAATAATTGGATAATTAAATACGAGTATGATAGAAAAAATGTGACACATTAAAGGAAAGTGGCAAGTAAATTGGGACAAACAAAAAATAAATTATGATAAATAAAATGGAACAAAGGGAGTAATAATATTTTTAAAATTTAAAACTACAAAAAATTATTTTATTACATTCAATATAATTAGAAAAATTTTAAATTATATAAAAGTATTATTATTAACTAGTCCAAACGTCTGGGGTTACTTGGGTTAGATTTAGTTTTTAAGTATTGCTTGTAATAACTTTATATATTTTTTTTTATGTAAAATGTCCGACATTTTGCATTTTAGTAAAGTATTGCTCAAAATATTTTTTTTTCATAATTTTGTGCTTTTTTCTTGTGGGTTCTTCCCATCTGCCTTCGTAATGTATTTGTGTATAGTACATTCAATATTGTTTTGCTTTGTGTCCATTTAAAAATATAAACAGACACAAACTGATGTATATAAAATAATATTTAATATTATTTATGTTATGCGACATTTTAACATCCAGTGATTAAATAATAAGTATGGTGATTAATCAAAAAAATTAAAATGAGCTTACAGAAAATTCAACTCGAGTCACATATGTAAGGTCTCTACATTGAAGTCAACTTGGTAAAAAAACCATTTAACTCATACAAATAAAATATGTGTTTGTAAAAAAACCAGTCAAGAGGGGTATATATAGCACAAATCGAAGACGCCATCAAGTCAAAGACGCCATCAAGGTTATTCATAAAAGGATGAAAGCAGCTCAGGACAGACAGAAAGAGTATACAGATCGCCACCACAAGAATAAAACCTTGGAGGTGGGCGAACACGCATTTCTGAAAGTGTCATCCTAGAAAGGGATGATGAGATTTGGAAAGAAGGGGAAACTGAGTCCCAGATTTGTGGGACCTTTCCAAATCTTAAGGAGAATCGGAGCAATAGCTTACAAACTAGCCTTACCGCCAATCTTGGGGCATATTCACAACGTGTTTCACATAGTCATGCTATGCCCGTACAAACCTGATTTCCATAAAGCAATCGACTAACAGCCTATTGAGATAAATCAGAACTTGACCTACGTCTAAGTCCCAGTAGCGATAGTCGATCGCCAAGTCAAGAAACTGCGCAACAAAGAGGTCGCGTTAGTCAAAGTGATATGAAGGAGCCACGACGTCGAAGAAGCAATGTGGGAGCTAGAAAGCGATATGGAGAAGTACCCTCAGTTATTTCATATGTAAAATTTTGGAGACGAAATTTCTGTAAGGAGGGGAGAATGTAAGAACCCGAATTTATTAGTGAACGATTTATAATATAAACTTTTCTTTTATATCATTTGATAAAATTATTTTCTGCATCGTTATATTACAAAAAATTAAATTAAAATAAAAATATTATGCTTAAGGGTATTTCGATCATTTTGACAAAAGTTATGCTCAAGGGCATTTTGGTCATTTTGACAACAGTTATGCTCAAAGGGTATTTTGGTTATTTTGACAAAAGTTATGACCCAGGGTCATTTTAGTCATTTTGACCAAAAAAATAATAAAACGACCAAAAATATAGAATCAGCGCAAAAAAATAGTGAATCGAAACGCCGTCAGATTTTTTCTTTGACTTAGTCTCGGGTTAACTTTTTGATCGGAGCGTCATTTGGAAAAACGGATAGCACCGTTAGAATCGCAGCGTGCCAAAATGTAGGAATAGAGTATAATATTGTATTTTGTGATTTTTTGACTTTTTAATTAATTATTTAATTAATAAATTAATCGATTCGCGAATCGAGGAAAATAGTAATTTAAAATTTGAATTTTCTAGCTATGTTGACCAGGTGGGGCCCACTGACACGCAGGCCCCAAACTTTTGTCTATTCCCATTGTCCCATTGTCCCATTCTCTTTTCTTTTTTCTTTTTCTTTTTTCCCTTTCCTTTTTCTCTCTTTGTCACTTTACCCCCAAACTTCTCTGCAGGTTCTGAATTTGCCCAAACCGATCATCAATCCCTTTCTTACATCGTGGAATATTTTTAGATGTTGAAATTGGTCTTTATAACATAAAAAAACCAACCCTAATCCACCACACAAACCGAATAACACTGTAGGGAATTTTTATTCTTGATCGAGGTATGCAAAATTCAAATGCTCGATTTTGTTGTTATTTAGATTAATTTGATGATTAGAATAGCATCTAGGGGATTCTTAGAATTGATATGAGCCTTCAGTCGATCAAAACGATCAAGAATCGAGCCGAATAAGGTTGATTTGCAGTCAGCTTACTTTCCGACGTGTTCTTGATCAAAGATCGGATTTTTGGGCTCATATCGGATGTGTTTGAGTCGATTGAAGGGTCCAATGGATTCATGTAGTTGTAAGGATCATTTTGGTATCTTTCAATTGAGTTTTCATACTGATTTAAAACCATTTTAATTTCCCAGCAAGCTTGTAGACATCGGTGATAGCTTCTTGGTCGGAATCAAGGACGATGAACCTGGACTTCCTGTTCTTGAGGTATCACGTCACAGGGATGATGAAATTCAATGTTCCATCAATTCTTTTGCCAAAAAATCGAGCTTACCCTTTAATCCATTGTGTGTGTATGTGTGTGTGTGTGTGTGTGTGGCCATGGTAGCCCATTGCCGACCACTACCAGGTCAGCCGACCGGCCAGCTTGTCAGTTAGGCGATCGGAGTTGAGGAAGATGGGTTGACCAGCCAACCAGTCAATGGTTGACCTGGCCAACTATTATTTGACCCGACCGCCCATTTACTGCCAGTCACTGCCATATAGGCCGATCGATTAGTCAGCCAATCATGGGGCCAGAGACAAGGGGGATGACCAGTCATCTAGTCAATGGTTGACTTGGTCAACTGCCATTTGAACCGACCGTCTAGTCACTGCAGGCCACTGCCATGGTGACCGACCAGGATGACCTACCAGTCAGTCATTCAGATGGTCGGATCCAAGAAGGGGTTGACCTAGCCAACTAGTTAATGGTCGTCTTGGTCGACTGTCATTTTACTCGACCAGCCAGTTATTGCCGACCACTGCCCTGCAGGCCGACCGACTAGTCTGCCAGTCTAACGACTAGTCTACTAGTCCGACCGACCAGTCAGCCAGTAGATGGTTGACTGATCAACCATTATTTGACTTGAATTATTTTGATTCTGTTATTATTATTTTCTTATTATTATTGTTACCATTATTATTATTATTATTATTATTATTATTATTATTATTATTATTATTATTATTATTATTATTATTATTATTA
>JAUMHB010039821.1:0-10894 GCA_032359685.1 Pittosporum tobira
TTATAGGATACTTATGAAGTGCTATAATAATTATTCGTAGGAAAACTTGGAAGATGTTATATTAGTGGAGCATTAATTTTAAACAATAAGTGGCTAATTTTGGATGAGTAGAATAATTTAATTAATGAACGGTTAAAGGTAATACTTATTCGAGTAAATGTGAAAATTTCGATAAAGGTTGAGTGGTGGAAATTATTTTTGTTTAGATATAGTGAACATTAATAATAAACACTTTTAAAAATAAATTATTTTTAAAAATTGATGTATGAATTATAATAAGAGACCACATATGCCTTATATAGATAGATATCTTAAATTTAATAACCAAATATTCTTAATTACCAAGAATATATCGAATTTAATTAAAAAAAAATTAGCAATGCTAATACTAATACCAAACTAATAATGGCAATATTAATTATAGAAACTATTTTTTATAAAAATAATGGGTCTCCTGCATTATTTAATTAGAACACAACCAAACACCACCTTGAGTGGTGCATTTATTTTTGTTTATATATGGTGAACATTAATAATAATAACGTATGAAATATTGAATTCTCATTTTTTTTATTTTTTTTAAATTTGGAATTTGGATATATGAAAGAAGAGGTCTGTAGTCTGTTCCCAAAAACAACTTTTGGACCACACCTGGACTTGGCCATTCTCTTACTAGCCGACCGTTGATTCAACTCAACGGGCATTCTTGATTTCTGCCTTCGTCGTTCAACTGCCGCTGGAGCCGCGTCTCTCCTATCACGCGCCTAATTAATTAGAAGTATGTCCTGGTGTAAATTATGTGGGGTAACAAATACTACTAAAAGAAAAGTCATGATTTATTCAGAGTCAGACTTAAAGAAAACAAGTATGTTCAATGGGATATCGGATGTTGGGAATTCAAATAAATTAAAAAAAAGAGTCTTAATTTTATTCAGAGTCAAACTTAAGAAAATTAGAGGGTTTATGAATATATATATATATATATATATATATTTATAATATGACTATAATAATTTTAATTTTAGAGGTTTGTATCAAGATTTTATATATAAAAAAATAAAATTTGAGAAAAAATTTTAGGACCTTTCAATCCCGCTAGACTCTATGAAAATCCACCCATGGTCATGAAAACACTCATTTTACAAGGAAATGCTATTATCATTTATAATAAATAAAAATTATGCAACCTCAACCTAAATTTACGAGAACAGTCTTAATTTTGTAATGGAGTGTAACTAACTAATTATACAAAATGAAATGCAAATATCATTTCCTATTATTATAGCATGAGAATTGATATATTTATAGTTATTAATTGCACTATCCTACAATGTTAATATGATTACAAAGTTTATTCAAACATTAAATGATGTATGTCAGAATTAGCTTCAATTTTGTGGGTATTATTATTTTTTATTTATTTTTATTTTTATTTTTATTTTTGCTAAATATGACATTTATTATTCGTTCTTACTCTGTTGCGAGCAGGTATATATATATATATATATCTTTCAGTTTAATATTTGACACACACACACATATACATGTTACAAGCTTAGGTATCAAAATTTAGAGAAGATTTATCACCATAACCTAATACATCATTTTTATGCAAGCCTTGCAAATTTGGAAAGATAAAAACAAACAAAAAAGAAAGGTATATGCTATTTTTTTTTTTATATTTAAGAATATATTTATTAAGTATTATATAGTCAATAGTATGTGAAAAAATAAGTAAATCAAAAGCTGCATAATTATGTTCATATATTTGTAATTATATAATATATTTGTTCTAAACATAATAGAAGGTTAAAGTAAGAAAATAGTCCTATTCAGATGTTTCACAAAAAGAAATCATCAAACACCTTAATTAATTCATTGTTCAATTTCATTTAAAAATTTTATTTTATTAAGTTCATTCATAAATTCTTGAGTATTTAACACTTTTCGTTCAATTTGATCAAAGTAGCCCTAAAATTTGTTAAAATTATTGTCATAGACTCGTAATCACCTCTTGTTCCAATAATATTAGTTTTTGTTAAATAATTCTAATAATGAAAAATATAATCCCACATAAAAAGGAGGAATCAGAATTTTGCTAAAATTAATGAAAAACAAAAATAACTCCAAACATATAATGTGGGAGAGTAGAACATGAGACTTATTACATCAGTCTTAATTATTGGGCTAATGCCTCAAATGATCATATTTAAATACTAATCAGGCATAAATAAGTATTAATTGATTTTATATATTTAATTAATTAAAATGATAAATAATTATCTAATATTTAATCGGAGATAACGTTTAAATCACAGCTCCTAATCATTTTATTATTTAAAAAAAAAAAATCTAATGACAATATTGATTAAAATATAGAGGAGAGGAGGAGGAGGAGTAACCTAACAGTTGTTACATAAACAATGGATTGGTGTCCCAAATAGTCTTCCCATTAAAGTAAAGTTAGTTGAAGTTGGCCGAAGTCATTGAGTGTGTTACTGGCCAACCTCTCTACCTCTCTTACCCTCTCATAATCAATGATCAACCCAAAGAAAAATTATAAAAACACAAAAAGTGAAAGGTGGGGAGGGAAAGGTGAAGTATGATCCTTGCAAACAATTCAAGAACCTGATTCAAAGTTTTCTAGAGAGAGAGAGACTAAAGCCGACTCATATTCAACAACCATTTTTTTTCTCCAAAAAGCTAGTACGAAAAAACAGAAGCATCTTATGTAGAGATTAATTACATAGTTCATCTCTCTCCTCTTGCAGAACTTTTGCTTGGTCCAGCTTTTCTGAAAGGCTTTGGAAGGTTGGCTCAAAATTCATAAGGTACAAAGTTTTCTTGGTATATATATATATATATGTATATATATATATGTATGTATACTTATAATCATGGGGTATGTGTTTAATTATGGTAATAATTGCTAAATAATTGTAAATTCGGAAAGGGTTCTGGGATTAAGTAAAGATTTTCTTCTTTTCTGGGTTGTGGGATTTCTTGTCAGATTAAATTTCTTATCAAATTTTCATTCTTTGCCTCTATTTCTCTTTTACGGTGGTAAAATTTCTATGTTCTTGATAAATTAGTGAGTTCTTTCCTCTCTTTCCTGCGAATAATTTACTCAACATTTTCTCTCATAAGCACTTTAATACATATGGTTGCCTCAAATTGTATGTTTTATGTGAGTCAGTTGAAGCCAAAAAATTTGATGAAAAACAATTCTACGCTGTTGATTTTGTTATTTTATAGCATATAATTTACTGTACAATTCCCCTGCTTTATTCCTCTCTGGTTCCTAGCTTATCTATTGACTTCTTCTTCCATTTTTTAATTTTAATTTTTTTTTTGGAGAATTCCGACAACTCACTACTGGACAATCACAGATATTTTTGTCTGAGGGGATTGTGATGTCATTAGTCTTTTTTAATATATATTTTTTTATGTTGGTTTCTGAACTCTCAAGAATTGTACTGTAACTATTGCCTATTGCAAGAAGGGTTTCACAATAGCCTTATATGTAACCTAAATATTTGTAAGATTGTTTATCTTGGTTCTTAATTTTCTTAATAATTAACCTCATGGAATTGAAGTTTATCCTGTTCAATATTTATTAATTTATAATTTTTTTTAATTAGTTACATGTTCTATTTTGATAGACTGGGAGATCATAGAACGTATTTTTATCAAATATAGATGATGTGTCTGCTCTGTTGTTATTATTGCCGGATCTAGAAATCCTCAGTTCTTATACTCTTTCTTAATTCCCAGGTGAAACAAACAGTAATGCTAGGGACATGGGTAAGAAAGGGAGTTGGTTTTCTGCAATCAAGAGGGTCTTCACACCCAACTCCAAAGAGAAGCTAGAGAAAGTAGGTGTAATTTTTTTATTTTTTTTTACATTCCTTTTTATGAAAAAGAATATTATATCATTTTCCTCTCTGCCCCCATATTAGTTCTTCCTGGTATTTCCCGCTATCAACTGTGAATGGTGCTGAACAAGCTTAAGTAGATAGATACTCTATCTGTTCCACCAAAAGAGTCCCATTTGAAAATTTACAAATTGTAATTATGTATTTCTATTCCATCTTAACCCCTAAATGATGATTGTTTAGTGTTGTGGAGATGACATGATAATCATGTAATGAAATTTGTAACATGAGGACGTTCTAATATCTTCAATTTGAAATAGGCCTCTGTCTCTGAAACAATAAACTGACAAATGAAAGTTTTTTTTGTGAAACAGATGGAGCATATTGCTACCGCATCATAAATCTTTTCAAAACAAATCAACAATATTGCACCATGACCCGTGATTTTTTTTTACCTCAAGTACAGTTCTGGAAATTTTTTATTCAGAATACAGATATGGCTTATGAAGTCATGATAGAACATATTTCTGTTATAAACGTGTAGTCTCTTTATTGCACGTAGCAAGTACTTTTACCCTCTGTCGAACCATATATGCTTCTAAAATAGTATGTATCCATTTGTTAGTTTCCTAATCAGTAATTATTATTGCAGGGGTCGGATAAGAAAAGTACGAAGGAAAGGAAGAAGGGGCGAGGGATATTAAAGCATGGAGAGACCAAATCTTTTATTCCTCTCTTTAGAGAGCCAAGCAGTATTGAGAAAATATTGGGAGAAGTTGACCAAGAGCAACTACAGTTTAGGCCTCCTACACCTTACGAGCAACCAAGAGCACCACCATCATTGCCTTCAAGGCCCGACTCTCCTAGGAATGCATCTCTGAGGATCAGTTCTCCAAGGGCTACTTCTCAAAGGGTCACCTCACCTAAAGCTCCTTCTCCAAGGGCTTCTTCTCAAAGGGTCACCTCACCTAAGGCTCCTTCTCCAAGGGTCAACTCCCCTAGAGCTACTACGCCAAGGGCTGCTACTCCAAGGGCTGATTCCTCTAGAGGTTATCGTCCCAGACCAGAACCAACTCTAAGAAATCATCACCTTTCCGCCACCAAGATCCAGGCAGCCTACAGAGGTTATGCGGTAAGCTATTTTGCTTTTTCTATTATTGTGGTTTTTTGGGTTTTTTGGGGGAAAAATCATGTCATGAAAGGTTATGAGTCAGATTCTATGCATAGGATCAAAAATTCCATAATTGCACATTTGCACTTTATTATGACCCAATATAGGGGGGAAAATGAAATTTAAAAAAAAAAAAAAAACTGTTCAGAAACTTAACGGTATCAGTACTGTAAATGGCCTTAAAATATTGAGTTAAGTTTTTTTTATTGAACAGGCAAGGAGAAGCTTCAGAGCTTTGAGGGGTCTTGTGAGGCTTCAAGGAGTTGTTAGAGGACAGAACGTGAAGCGTCAGACGATGAATGCCATGAAACATATGCAGCTCTTAGTGAGGGTTCAGACTCAAATTCAGTCACGAAGGATTCAAATGTTAGAGAATCAGGCACTCCAACACAAGAATGATAGGGAAGCTGAGAGTACGTTGGGCAAATGGAACGTAAGCTTCCATGTCTTCTGATTTATTATTGCATTAATTCCTACATATATCTACTGTAAAAACTAGTTAATATAAAGAAACCTAGAGTTTTTCTGGGCTTCTTCAAGTTCTTACATAAATTGACTTCACTTAAAGGACTGATCAGAAGTCAAAAGTGAAAATTTTGCAAAGAGTTCCTTTTTGTTCATATTTATGGTGCCATCTTCTGTTAGAAAAACCAGCATTTCTAAGTATTGATCTGAATCTTGTAAATTTTGGCTACCGTATGACCTTTAGGAACAACTTAATTCACTATATTCACAAAGATTCGTTTGATTACTTATATGGGGAAACTACAACTGTGTTGTTTGATAACATAAAATGATGCAAATAAAACCTTTCTCTTAAATATTTACTTTTATTATACTCCCTCCACTCCACAAAGTGAGCCCCATTACAATTTTTGTCCCCCCAAAAGATTTCCTCTTTCAATGATAGTATTATAGAATGACAGTGTCCTTAAACATTACAATTTCACATTATCACGCCACCACCACTAGCTAAGAAACTATTATATTTAGCGGTAAACATGGGATGAAAATGTATTCTTAAAGTTCGTACAATTTAGAAATGGGACTCATTTTATGGAACGGGGGGCTTAAAGTATGAAATTAATACGATTGTTAATTTGTATGAACTTAATACGATTGTTAATTGGGAACGTTGTGTATAGTCTGAGGCAGGTGACCACGAAGACTGGGATGATAGCTTGCTTACGAAAGAGGAAATAGAGGCAAGGATGCAGAAAAAGTTGGAGGCAATGGTCAAGAGAGAAAGAGCCATGGCATATGCATATTCCCACCAGGTAATCTATACTTTGTTAAAGGTTCTATACACTGGTAATCTTTCACCAAGTTTGCGTTCCCAAATGAATACAATCAGTTCCTGGATTGAACTAATTCTGATGATTCCCAAACTGCACTTACCAAGCTTTCCCTCCTGCATTTGTGTTTTTAAATATTTTAATTTCCGGTATCCATTTCCTGGCACCCGATACATTTCTTGATACTGGTTTGTACTTAGATTATTTTGAGCTTTTGCAAATATAATATAACCATTTTTCAAAAAAGACAAAAATAAAAATGAAAGTACCACATAAATTATACTAACATAGGACTTTGTTGTGCATTAGCTTCAATGGTTGATAGCACACTGGTTACTCTTCATAATATAGTTTATGCTTGAGGTTGTGTGTGGTTTTTTTTTTCTTAATTTTTTTTAATTTTTATAATAATCTCTAATACAATTTTAGCAATAAAGGAATTGTTTTCATATGTAATTTATACATGTGCAACTGTAATTTTATTTGTATAGAAATATAAAAGCACAGCTAACTTTTAATTTCTTTTCCATCAGTTGTGGAAAGGAAGTCAAAAATCGGGTCAATCTCCTCTAATGGACATGAAATCAGGCGGATTTCCTTGGTGGTGGACCTGGCTGGACCGTCAACTCCCTTCCACGAAACCTTCTGAAATCCAGCCCATGAAGAATTTTCTTCAGACACCTTTAAGGCCAACTCCAGACCACAAGCCCAGCCCACGACCTCAATCAATCATCAACAGGCAACAGCATAATTTTGTGTACGAAAATCTCGAAACTCCCACACCAAGATCATCAAAATCAACCATACCTCCAAGAACTAGGCATATGTTTACTCCTAGTAGGACCCCGCCATCAAATTTGACCAAATATTCAAGACCAAGAAACAGCAATGAGGACTCAACTTTTGATGTGAGAGATGACGATAGCCTGATGAGCTGCCCACCATTTTCTGTCCCAAATTACATGTCACCTACTGTTTCAGCAAAAGCAAAAGTGAGACCGACTAGCAATCCAAAGGACAGGTTTCCGGGAACTCCGGGCAGTGAGAGTTCAAAGAGGAGGTTTTCGTTTCCTCTAACTCCAAGCGTTGGGCCTTTTAAGTGGAACAACAAAGGGTCTAGTAAGGATTCAAATTCTCAGAGGGTGTTTGAGAAACACCAGCCCTTGCGTTCTGTAGATGATCGAAGTGTGGATTCAGCTGTATCTATGCCTGCTGGTTTTGGGAGGAAGCCATTTAACCGATTTGTGTGATTGATTTTTTATTTTATTTTTCTCAAAATTACCATTTGTTAACTTTTTGTTTCTTTTCTTTTCTTTTGGTTTCAACTATTGGAGTTTTTTTTTATTCCCTTTTTTTTTTTTTTTTTTATAATTTTTTTAAATACCGAGTGTATGGTGGGTGATGTGTTGGTTACAGAAAGCTGATGTATAATAATACAAAATTAGTATAGTTGGAATTATGGTTTGTTTGTATGAAGATTTGGGTCTCGACTGTCGAAAGTATTATTGTTTCTCTTGGTTTAGACATCCGGTAAGAACTTTCTCAGTAGCAGTATGTCATCAGGCATATTGACCTTTGACTGCGAGATTTTCTCGGAATTATACTTTAAAAAGTAGTAGAAATTGAAATATACTCCGAACCGTTACTTTATATATATATATATATATATATATTTGTTGGTTTAGAATTCATTAAAATATATTCAAGATGCCTTTACAAGCCTCTCCAATTTTAACAGCACAACAAATAGAAAATAAATTGGCTAAAAATTTGATATCCTAAACAACATTTGCAATGTGGGAATAAAACGTAATACCAGCATCTTGACAAGCTCCACAGCACCAGTTTAGCAAGAAGAGAGATAAGACACTCAGGTGGAGTCGACCATCAACCTTTAAACAAAAAAGAAACACTGTTAAAACTTAATCAAATGGGCTTGTTCAAGTGTATCTTCATAAACATCTTATTTGAGGACTTTCATCATTCCAAAAATAAATAAATAAAAAATAATAATGATAAATTACACTAAAAAAATTGTAGAAGAATAAATCACATGGATAAATGTACTAATGACACTTAGGGGATTGGCGTATCATGCACAATTTGCACTTTATTGTTTTCCATATCAGGTTTTTTTATACTAATGACACTTAGGGAATTGGCGTATCATGCACAACTTGCACTTTATCGTTTTCATTTTTTGTGCTTTTATGTATGCTAAAATATGTTCTTGAAACAAGAGAATTACATCACATAATTATTCATTTATATTATTTATTTCTCATGATTATTTCACGACTTTATATCTTGACTATCTATACATATTAACATGTTACTTTCAATGTAGTTAGTCTCCTCCAATATTTTAATATATAATATACATAGATATAAAATCAACAAAAACAAATAAGATTTTTTATTTTTTTTTTCAATTTAAGAAAAAAGTTTACACTAGAAATGCATAAAACTATTAATACCTTCAGCAAAAAATAATTCTGATTTGTTTTGACATACAATATGTTTTTAAGCGTCATCTTAATATTGTGATTGAACCAATTCATTCAATTTTAGCATGATGATATCGAAGTTCATGTAAATTCAGGTGGTTTTTTTTTTTTTTTTTTTTTAATTTTAATTTCTATTATGTATTTGTCTATTGTTTTGTTACTAGAAAACTTCCTCTATAATGACTTTCAATCACGAGAGAAAGGGACAAGTTTTGACACACAATATGGACGGGTGTGATTTAATTATATGCTAATGGCTCTATTGATATTAATTGACGATGCAATGTTGCCAATATTCTCGACACGTATCCATACATTGTCCACTATCTATCTATTGCCTTTTGTGGGGTCCACCAGGTGTTTGGGATGATTGGACTCGTTTGGTACAACTTATTTAAAAAGATAATCAGATTATTGAATAAGTAATTAGTTTTATTTGGTGTACTTTTTTTAAAAATAAATTATTGAATAAATTTTTGAAACTTAATTTTTTGAAAGTAATTATTATGTACTTTAAGAGGTTGTACAATTTAAAAACAACTTATCGAATTTGTCTTATTAAATCAAGTTTGTCTTCTCCTTTAATAATAGTTTTTGAGATTAATTTCTTGGTTTTTTTTTTTTTTTTTTTTTTTGTGGGCGGATAATTCCACCTAATTAATAAGTAAACCTATTCTCGTTGTTGTTTTGAATTGAAATTTTTCTTGAGTTGATAAATCTACTTAAATTTAAATGTTCAGTTATGTTTAATCACAATTTTTTTGGATTTCTTTAATTAGGTTGAGTTTATTGATAAATAAATCAGTTCGTCTAAAAAACAGACCGAAAGTCCGTTTTTCCTCTTTTTTTTTTTAATTAATTAATTAATTAATTAATTAATCAAAAATAATGAACTAGACACAAGCCCATAAAATTATGTAATGTGTATAAGAAAAAAAAAAAGAAGAAGAAAATGAGAGTAATCAAATTTTATGACTTACTAATTTTATTTTATTTTTTCAAAAATATCATTTCTTATTTCATCTTTTTGGATATGAAGGAGTAGAGCTGACAAAATGGATGATAATCTAATAAATGTCCACAACTATTTAATGCTAAATGAATATGGATTGAAATTATTTAGAGAGATTCATAAATAGATTGAGTTAAATTATTTTTATAAATTAAATGAATTTAATTGATTAGTTAGTGATTGAATGAATTAACACATACTAACTATATGTGCAGTTGAAAACATATAATTTATATTTGTAGTTGTTCATGTGTAATAGAGAGAAACTAATTTTAGCAAAATGAGTATTCATCAATTTCATCATACAACAAGTTACTGTCACGTGTTATTTTTCTATAAGTTATTTTTCTTTTTCTTCCTACATTTTCAAGATGCAAAATACAATCAGAATTATATAATTTTTACACCGTTAAATCCGTGACATTGAAAACTTTCCAACAAATGGTATATTAATATATTTTTGGTTAACGTAAAAAAAATAATGTATGAAATTTCAAAATTGCTATATGCTATTCATAACCATCCATTCATCAACCATGTAAATTCAATTCATTTTAATCTAATTTATATAGACCCAAAATTTGTGTATGTTTATCCAAATTCATTCTTAACCATCCATATTGTCATGCTTATAAAGGAGTATTAAACTTTTAAACCGCAAAAAAACAAATATTCAATATCCTTTCTGTACATTTTTATTTCAAAAAGTAAAATTACATCAGAACTTAAAGCGTTGAATAGCTTTGAATTCCAGAAAATTCCTTGGATTCTTTCAAATCTAAAACCAAAGACTTCAACCAAAGCTCAAATCAAAAGATTGCCAAAAACATTTATAAGAATATACACATTGTAAAAGTGGGAAGAGAAATACTTATAAATTTAAAAAAAATAAAATTATACATTATCTGTTCCAAAAAAATTATAACACTTATTTTTTTTTAACCACTTCAAATTAAGTGTAACATTTTTCTTTTTAAAAAATTTAACGGTTTAAAAACATAAATTGTCAAATTAAGTGTAACATTTTTTTTTAA
>JAUMHB010039843.1:3062-18980 GCA_032359685.1 Pittosporum tobira
ATTTTGTACACAAAAAAAATAAATAAATAACGACAATCTTTTTGTTGCTCAGCTTGGAGGGTAGGCTCTTACGCTTCTTAGCCTATGACACACAGACTTATTCTCTGAGGGGCAGATATCTGCCATCAAAGAAAATATGCCAAGGTAACTTTAGAAATAGTAACTAGGAAGAAAAAGGAAATTTTAAGTGACAATTATTTAGTTACTGTTGTGAGTGACATTCCCAGAAGTAGTAGCACTTGAACATTTTCTTGTGTTCTTGAACCCAGGGTGTTTAATGAATCACAAACAAACTCGAATCTTAAACAACAAATTTGTTCAACTTAACCATCTGATCTTAAACTCGATAAGTTCAGCGTTAAATAGAATTAAATGTTCTGAAATATTCATAAATAAGTTCAGACTCGCCTCATTTAAGCCCATTTATTTAGCTAAATGAAGTCGAGCTTTGGATTGTTTGCACCACTAATCTCAGTGGAACTGCTCTTCAATACAATAGGAAGCTTTGAGGGGAACTACAGAAATACTGAATGTTTCTACTTTGCAATTTCTGTAACCAAAGTATTTTTATTACAGCAAGGGCACAGTAAGAAAAAAATTCCTTGAATTGGCTAACATAATACATTAAACAATTTCCAGCATATACCATTTTTTTTACAACCAGAAAGTACATAAATTTCATACCCATGACAGATCTCCAGTTGGATAGTTGAACATTCTTCCATGCTCACCTCCAGAAGAAACATTGACTCGAAGCTTCTTCCATTATTTTGTTCTTTCACACACCTGGCATTGCAAAAGTACCAATCGAGGCAGAACCATCTAGTTCATTTAGTGCCTCCAAATCTCTTAAAAGACATCTCTCTATATTATCAGAATCTTCTCTAGATTATAAGAATCTCCTTGGGGGAAGACAACTTCACTACCAATGCAAAGAATCAAAAATATGGCGGAAGATTAGGAAACCGCTATACTTTAAAGCACCTCCAAACTCTTCTTTGTACCATTATGAAAAATCCTCCCCTCCCCTATGATCTGTTCTACCTCATCCTTGCCAATTTTTTTTCTATCACCGCTATCTGTTGCAATTTTTCTTACATTTTTCTTTCTTTTTTTTTTTTTTTGGGCACATCTTATAATTCTCTGCTCCTGAAACCCAAGTTCCTTACTTTTGGATGTGAGATTGTTAACATAATCCTTGTAACAGAGAGAATAAAAAAAATCATGTTTCAAGATCCAATTGTGCTTCCAAAATTTGATAGAGCACTATTCCATTTGTATAATTTTTTCTGATATTCCATTAATGGGAAAAGCTCTAAATCAAATTTCGTAAGCGACCATTGGCAAAACATGAAATCTTTTATACCCTTTGATACAAGGATTATGTTAACAATCTCAAATTGAGGAACTTGGAATTCAGGAGCAGAGAATCATATGAAAAGTCAAAAAGCAGATAGAAAGACAATCGAGGTTTATCCGGCGAAATGGATGGATGAGGTTGAACAAATCAAAGGGGAAGCGGAGGAACTTTTGTAAAGGTACAAAGAAGATCATGGAGGTGTTTTAAAGTATTGCAGTTTCTTAATTGTTTTCGACTGGGTACATAGGTCTTGAAGGACACAGATATGGAAATCATGTCCTATTGATCGCGGAAAAGTGTTTTTTGATGGCGTGGAATTGTGTGTTTTTCAAAATTGAGCATGTGAATAACCCAATATCCAGTACTACAACAGACTCTGATCACCTGGATTTGGAATCTAGAGAATATACTTTAAGGTGATTTAGGAGACACTAAACAAACTAGGTTCTTCCAGGGCTGCACAGAGTGGGAAAAAACAAAATGCCTGCAAAGTAAATCCAGAACCTTAAGATCTCCCCAGTCCCATATGTGAATCACCTTAGCAGTCGGTAGACCTGGCTGCCATCTGAAAAATGATGCCCAAGCTGAGATTCTCTGCATAGAGCTTGTGAGGGCTGTCCACAAAAGCCTGGTAGCTGCTTTGTTTTTCATGACCTCTCTTTCACCTCTTCTTGGCCCCTTTAGGAAGTTCACCCTCACAGTTTGGCTCCCAACTTGCTGTTGGCCTGTTGCACATCATTACCAAACCCATAAATTATAATAAGAAGAACATATCAACAACTCACAAAAATAGCTAAATGTTGCTAAGACAAAATTGTGTTTTAATTTCAGTATATACTGTTGTAGATATGATATTACCTTTTATGCAAGTCACATAATCTCAAGTTCAATCCATTTCCCTGAATTGGCCTGGTTTTAATATCTGTTAACAACATTATATATTCCACCTTTCAAAGGATAAGGCCATAATTGGTTGTTGCGTTGTTGACATTAAACCATAACTAAACTAGTCATACATGACACGAAATGGCTGGATCTATTCAATATGTACATCTCCCGAGCGAATTACAAGATGTCCTATATGTGAAAACTGAAAAGTCAAGTTACAAATAAGATCCATACCAAACACTAATCATCCACTGGTTAATTTCTCCCTTCCAGTTCTTCATCTTATCTGTTCAAAGATCTAGATCCCCTTAGGTTATTATCAGTTCTTTATAATAAAAACCCTAATCATCGAGTTCATAGCTCTTGGATCTTACCAGTTCATAGCTCTTACCAGTTCATCTTACTAGTTCATATCAAACCCTAATGATCCACTAGTTAATTGTCACAACTGCAAGTCCGTGATTCCTATCAGTAACTCTATCATACACAATCTGATCTAATTCAAGAAACCCAAATCATGACACCAAAAAATTTACATTCAATATTAGAAAGCACAAAAGATCCAAGATGTCAAAACAAACCTCCACATATTGAAATCATCGAATATGGCATGCTTATAGCATACCCGCTTCAGCTAAATGTTACTCAAAATTCCTCATCTTCGTCATCATCTTCTTGTTCTTCCATTTTTAGATCTGTTTTTATGTACTTTGGAAGCGGCTGAATGAGGGGTTTCGGGAGTCCACATAGTGTCTCATATACGTTTATTTTAAAATAATTTAAAATTTATTTTATAATTAAAATAAGTTATAAATTAAAAAATTATTTATTAATTAATTTTTTTAAATAAATTAAATAGTATAAATTAAAATTAATTTATAATTTTTTAAAATTAATAAAAATAATTAATTTTTAAAAATAAATTATAATTAATTTTAATAATTTTAATAAAATGAAACAAACATGACCATATTATCATAAATTTAATTCTGTATTATATTTAAATAATATAAAATTTATATTTATTTTTTATAATTAATAAATTTAAATATAATATAATATAATTATTAAATTAAAATTAAAACAATAAATAAATAAAATAACAAATGAGACAAGACTCGGGTTTCGCTGGTGTTTGTGGAAGTTGGAATAAGACGGTTACTTCCTGAGTCACTTCAATTTTTTTCTGGGGGAGGTGGTCTTCATTTTTTTCATTTTATTTTTAATTTATGAAATAATGGTTAAGATTGTCTTTAAACTAATCTAAAGGTTCATATTAACTGATGATGTATATACATCCTCATAGTGAAGAAAGACTCCCGCCGTCCCAGACAAAAAAAAAAGGTTGGATATTTTTTTTAAATAAATAATATATGTACATATATTAATAAAAATATGTGATATATATTTTTTACATTTTTTTATTAAAATACTTAAAATTTTTATCACTCAAAATCTTTTATCAAAAATAATTTTTTTTAATTTGTAAATTTTAAATATTTTAATCATATTTTTTTTAGGACGGATGAAATATAATAGACAAAACTCAATTGTGGTACAACAATTTATACACTTGTTGTGCACTTCCTCTATTTTAAAAAGAATGATTCATATTTTTAATATTTTTTTAATACATATTTTAAAACACTTTAAAAGCATATATTGATATTGTATTATTTATATATTTTTACATTCTTAATATATTTGTGTATTATATTTTTTAATACATTAAAAATATATTGAATAAATAATATACGAACGTATTTTTAAGATATCTTAAAATTCATGTAAAAAAAGTGTCAAAGATTTAGGTTATCCTTTTTAGGACGGATGGAGTAATAGATTTTAAGTTACAAACTTTTCAATTTTCACATATAATTTTCATTTTTCAAGTTACATAAAGAAATGTTAATTATGTTTAATGAGTTTTAAAAATTAATTAGGCTGAGTTAGACAATAGAGGAATTTTAGCATTCAGCATAGAATAATTAAAATTAAGTGAAAAAATAAATAATTAAAAATAATCAATCAATCTTTGAAGTAATAAACTATTTTTTAACTTATAATTAATCTGACTTAGATGAAATTTTTAGAGTATTTGGTTAAATTGGTACCTACTTAACTACTTGTATAAATATTAAAATTTATTTGCTCAAGCCTATGCTCCTTTTATATTTCTTTCATGTTATAATTATTGTAATATTGGATTTTTCACCAGTTAGATTTTTATGTGTTGCGCTACGTAAAGATTTTTAAATACAAATTGGTACAAAAGAAAACCTTAAAATGTTTATATTTTATGTAACGGTACTCTAAAAACTTTTTCATGTTCTAAATTAATTTGAGAATATTAAAATAACTCTTATACTTTGAAATAGAGTAAATACTTTTTACCGTACTTCTTTTTAAAAAAAGTATTATCTGTATAGTTCACTTTATTATGAATTTTGGGGTCCTAAAATAAAATTCAAAAACTTCAAGGTTAAAAATGAACTTATCAAGATAACCTAGACTCTCTCGGTGCCCTGCATAATTTTGTCTGCATTTTTTTAGGCATATTAAGAAATCTGTTGACTAGTAGTTATTCTATATTAAATTATCCTTCTGCTAGGAATAAGTATTGATGCATGTTGGTCATTTCTTGAAGTAAGAATTTATTTATTTATTGGTATAGAGAGAAATTCGATGTATTTTCTCTGTCCTATTTTATTTGCCTTAATTTTTTTTATGATTTGATCCAATTTATTTATTATTTTCTTTCATTATACTATTTTTTTGTCATATCTTTCCAACACTACCCATAATAAATTTATATTTATAATATTTAAAAGAATAGAGAGTGAAAGAGTAAGTTAGTCAATTTCTTTTAGTTGAATTTTTTTAAAATAAAAATATTATAAAAATTATGGGAGAACAGACACCGAAAAAGTAGGTTAGTCAATTTCTAGGCCGGATGAATTATTTTATTATTCAGGCCATTGGAGGACCAAAAACAACAGCATTCTTCTCTATGCCGTAAACTTTCAATTTCCATTAAGGGTTTGTTTGATAATGTTTAGAAAACTCAGTTTACAACTTAAATTTAATTTTGAATTTTTGTTAAATTTTATTTCAAATAACAAACTCAATTTTTTTAACCAATATTAAGTCTACAAAACATGATTTTTTTTTTTTTTTTACGGAATTTGAATTTTATAATAACTAAACGCTCAAGTAAACTTCTACCAAACAAACACTAAACTTTATTTAGCCAATTAAACAGGCCAATTAACCATACAAAAGTCTGTACCCCAGAAATTTATACTCAATGACTCAATTTCAAATCCGTCCCACAGGTCTTATGTGTTCTATCCTTCGAACAGAAGCTCCTTGATTTTAAAACCATCCACGTAAAAACTCAATGTCACGCAAAGTTCAATGACTAGCACTCTAATGAGTGTATATGATCATGTGAATCATCAAGAAAATAAATGTATAAATGCATAAACGAATAAATGTATATGATCATGTGAACCGACACCGTTTCATGATCTGCAAACCATTTTTTTTTTTTAAAGCACAATACAAATAAATTACACATCACAAGTTCAAATTTCATAAAGTTGGTTTTACACGACATACTTCACCGGAGAGTCAAATCCACACACAAATATCAATCTCCAAAGCACCAAACTCCAACATCTAAAAGATCATAAACATGAAAATCCATGATTTCCATGGTCTTATTTAGGTAAGAGGGGAATAAACCCATTAATAAGTAGAGTTTTAAACTGCATTTAAGGATTTTAGCATCTATGACCACCCTAAGACTACTAGACTAGCAAGAACTATCATGGGATCGCAAAGATAACCTTAATGCAGAAGCCAAGGATGATTTGCCTATGCAACCAAATTGTGGGACCGGAATCCATTTGGTCACATAAAGGATGAGATTTGGTGCCAAGTGGGCCACCAATCCCATCATTTCTTTGCCTTCAAACTTTAAGGTTGCAGCAGCTATCTGCCGCTGCAACCCACTTACTAGGCATGACGACACCATGACCAGTATTCATCATCTCAGGCATAGAGAATACAGATGCCCGGAGATTATTAACAGGGAAGTGATTCAAATCCCTCATACAGAACATGCTAGTCACCTCTGTCCCAGAAAGGTTGGACCTGTCCCTTGGTGAGGTCATATTACTGCTATCGGACTGCAGAATTTCAGAATTCTGGGACACAGTAGACTGATAAAATTGTCCTTCCCCAGTCTTTTTTGGGTTAGTTCCACCGGCCCCACCAGCATCTGATTTTTTTGTATTCAGGAAGCGGCCACCGCAGCCCCTTGGGCGACGCATTGCATGAAGGTGGCGCGAAAGGTGCAAAAATGGCTGTGTAATAATCAGAATAAGGAGGAGGAGATCAGTCTTGCTAAAGGAAAAATAAGTAAGAAAAGGACTACTTTACACACAGAATTACATTAAAGTAACCTGAATCCAAATTCTTTTACTACTAATGCTGGTAAAAGAAAAATAGGACAGTGAAGAAACGAAAAGTGGGAAAATAGGACACAGTGAAGAAACGAAAAGTGGCTTTCCAACTGAATGAAATCAAAATTGACATGGGTAAAAATAATTACATGTGAGGAAAAATTATCCTGCAAAGCCAATAACAACTAGTAAGTACAGACCTAAACCAGAAAATTCTGTTAACTAATGTCAAGACTATTATATCAGTTTCAGTTTATAACAATGGTTTTAGCTTCAGTTCTGGGCTCTGTAAGTACAAGGTTCAATTGATATACGGAGAAGATATAGCTCAAGTAACATCATAATATGTTGTTGACTTGTATCATAAATGATGTCCATTCAAAGAGAATGTAAAATTTTTGTTCAACGATAAAACTAAAATATCAACCACACCTTACGATTTTTTGTCAGTTTTTGCTCCAGCTCTGCCTTTGCACGGCACTTGCGGCGCCTCAGTATTCCATGGTACTGCTTAGCATTCACAAAAATTGGTCCATCATCCGTGCTTAAGTTCAGCGGTAGCATAACCCGGCCCTAAGTCATTGTCCAAGTACATAATTTTTAGAAAGTCACATGAGAAGAATAAAACGTAACAAAACTATAACAAGCAATAGGATCTCACATACAAGAAAAGCACAATTAGAGTTGCATTATTACGTACAGTTTTACAAAGACAACCTATCTTTAAGCTCCATAATTTTTCTTTCTCTTCAAAAATTTTACTCACTCTATTCCAAAATTAGAGATAATTTCGAGTTCTATCAAATTAAGTTAGTTTCGAGTTCTATCAAATTAAGTTTCCGAAATCCTAAATTTCAAATTATAATATAAATTTGTTATATTTTAGAATTTTCGAAGTTTTTACATACTAGTATTTATATGTAGTTTAAATGAAATAAAGTCACTTCAAATTTGAATTGTAGGATTTCACAAATGTACTACATTAAAAGTTACAAGTATCTTATAAGTATCTTTAATTTTAGAACAGAAAGCACAACAGATATTCTTTATAAAACATAACCTTGTATCCATAACTTCTAACATCTTTCAAATGGAATGACTTAACCTAAGTTCAATAAATATGGAAGCTTCACATAGAAGAAAAAGAGAATGTAAAGGAGACCACATTTCATTCTTGGCATTGTATTGGACACATTGCAATGATACATATAAAGTCAGATAGTGTTGCCAATCAATAAATTTTACGATAGTGCTAGTAGTATGTTCACTGAGACACCATGACTGCACAACTATGTAGTATGTATATGTTCCCTCCATCCCATTTTGAATGCCTCCTTTTCATATTTGGCTGTCCAAAGACTATGCCAAATTTGAATTTGAAACTAATACAACATCGAATATCCTTATCATTTACTCTCTTTGTTCCCCAAAACGAGACCCTTTTCAAATTTTGAAAGTCAATCCATGAAATTCTAAAATCTTAAAATTAATGTGATTCATTATAGGGTTAGAAACAACAAATGTTTTAATGAGTAAAACCTTTTGGACAATTTACAATATTCATGATTGTATATTTGTATCTACTAAAATTAGATGAGTTTGCCTTAATTTTGAAATTAGGATTTCAAGGATTTGATTTTCAAAATCGAAAAAGGACTCATTTTGGGGAGCAGAGGGAGTACCTTCCAAATTTGAAATTTGACATCTTGGGCACATGAAGAATGACTTTAGATCTTTGTCTAATTTCTACATACTTTTATATGTTTCATACAAGGTCTCTCTAGAACTAAAACCTACTTATTTTCAGGAAATCCAATACAGTTAGATAACATAAGAAATTGGAGGAGACTACACAGGCATTTACTGAAAGAGAAGGACTTTTGGGCAAATATTAAAGTTAATGTCAATTGGTCACACTGAGATGATGAATAAGCAACTCCTTTCATAATATTTACTTGGTTAAGCAGACAAGAATGGATTAACTGTTTAGGAACTGTAAGGTATACAAATCAGGGTTACCGGATTACCGGATTCTCTAGGTCATCAAACGAACCGCGAATCAGTTCTCACGAACCGATTCGTGGAGGGTTCGCGTACTAGTTCTCAATATTGAGCGAACCCATTTACATATTATAAATAAGTGTGATTTAGAGGTAATTAAAGCAATGTTAGTTGTATTATTAGGGCTACTAAATTGTCAATCAAAGTGTATATACATGTTTATTGACAAATACTATAATTTTACATAAATATAAAAGACTATGGATATATAATATGAGCATGGTAAAAAACACTAGAATATAGATAATCTAAATAGTATAGCTACTAAGTCTACCCCCGACGAATCGCGTACCGGTACTTTAGCGTACCGCATACCCGTATCCGTACCGCGTACAAAAGCGTACCGCGAATCAGCTAACACTGATACAGATTTAAACAAAAGAAGTATTTCAGCCAAGATAGAATATAAGTGCACAAAAGTATTGCCAAGTATTTATGTAGCCACTAGCCAGAAGATTTGAAGGAGGCTAACCGTGATTTGAGGCCCATAAGTTGAGAAGACTCCATAACATTGATCCCCATAAGGATACTTCGCACAGATATAATATCAATTCAGAGAAAACGGAAACCATAAGAAGTCATTTAAAAGTATTAACTCATAATAATCTATACAGAAATCAGCTACTAGGGTGAAGTCTTACCACAGGTTGAACAAATCCTAGCTCAAAATGACCTCGATAATCAAGTGGAGTTGCTTGCCTGGAGAATGCCGCCTGGGGTTGTGGAGTTTTTTGCCCATTTGCTGAACTTTTGCAATCACCTGATTCAGAGATCACTTGGATGGTTACAAATGCCAAACTAATATGTATGGGCTGAGTCTTGTTACGATGGGTGTATTTCTAATTAGAGATGATCCATTTCAATTAAAAGTGATAATATTACATCATGGAAAAAGGCCAAGTTTGGCTTTTGTGTGGCTTTAATTTAAGCAACTATGATTATTTGACCCTTTCTTTCCAAACCACTTTCTAGCGTTCCATCCACATTATTAATTCGTCCAACTGAAACTATGATGAGTTTTTCACTCTTAATTAACTCCTTATGATATTTCAATATAAGTATACACCTCCATTTTTACTAGGATACATAGTTGCATTAATTGATCTTCTACTCTATTCCCTCTTTTTTTGTTTGTGTTTTTGTTTTTTTACCAGAGGTGGCAAACGTGTCTAAGCCTGTGATGGTGGGGTTAAACATCAAAGGCCCATCTAGCTCAGTTGGTAAATGAACACAGGAAACTGATACTTCCATCAAAGAAATTGATATTTCGTGTTTACTTGGTGGAAATATCAATTCCTTAAATAAATGTATCAGTTAACACTTAAATCTTAATAACCACCAAAGGTAAGTTAACACCTTTCAAGTTGACATAACAAACCCCGAACATTTTGGTCTAGCACCTGCCTCCCAAAAGGGTGGCAGCTTCCTTTTCTATAGATTGATGTTATATTAGTTTTGCAGTAAATAATTTGGGGTCATCCTTCTCTCATATGTAGAAAATCTACAAAATCAGCTCCCAACCCTTTTTTTTTAAATTCAACAATTTTTTTGTTGCTCATGAGTCGTGTCCTTGTTGAATCTTAGAAGGTACTTTCATAGCCTATGACATACTAGACTTGTTCTCCAAGGGATAGATATCTGCCATCAAAAAAAATACGCCTCCTAATATTATTTGATTAATACCATTATTATTATTCTATTCAATACAAAATTCCAATATCTAGTATAGGAATAATTTCTGGGTTATGAGTTATGACGAGTTTATGAGCTTAACAAGGCAGCTCTTTGAAAAGTTGGTAACAAGATCAATCTTTTCCTTACAGCGCCAGAAATATAAGCATGTCTTAAGTGGCAGAAAAGCACTTCAAAAAAAAGAAAAAAATTCTATAGCACCGTACCAGTATCAACCTTTGAGGTGTCACGGCAATTCTTAATTACCAACATTCATAGACCTCAAAATATATTCATGAGATTTTTAAATATTTACCAAAATTGACTAAATGATTCTTGTGGAGAGAGTTTCACTAATACATGCACATACAACCAATAATTTATTAAGACTTGAAATAAGAAAGGCTAACAAGATGTCTGTCTCAGTCCTTGTACCACCAATGTGAATGACCCAAACTTTACTTCACCGATTCAGAGGAAACAGAAGAAGGGTGCCTCAACTTTACTTTTGCGATCTTCGGAAAGTGAGCAATATAAAGCTATAGCAATATAGAATATAGCATCGATATAGAACTAGGTGCTTATTGTTTCTATATCAGAATCCAATATAAGGTTGACAAGTACCATTACACAGAGTATATTTTATCTGCAATGTATATGGATCATGTATGTGTATAAAAATTCTACCCAAAAAAAATTAAAAATTAGAATGTATGAAACTATGAATACAAACCTAGCCAGTAATAGGTATTCCTTCCCCCAAAAAAAACCTAATGCAGAGATAAACTACTTGTTAGATACAGAACAAGATGTCCTAAAGTATAACTAACACAACTAAAAAGTCATTTTCAGCTCTTCAGCATCTCCAGGGATATGGAATCTCTGGTATCAGAATACATCAAAATTTAATTCTGCCTGAATAAGGGAAAGGAAACGGTGAGGGATGGAGGCAGCTGATCCTCTTTAAGACTATTAGAACAATTACTATAACCAGAATTTTGCAATGATGGGAACACTAAAAAGCTTAGTGACTTCTAGAAATTCTTCGAAACTTTTCTAAGGTGCACACCTATAATTTATCTAATAACGGTTCAACATATTAAAAACAAAAGTCAGATATAAGCAAATTGTCATAAAAAATGCGTAACTACGAAAATTACCAGGAAAGATAGTGAACTGAGATGCATTTCCCTTTCGAAGCCCTTGTTCTGCTTCACGCTCAGCATGTATAGTGGCAGTGAGTTGGTTTTCACTACTAGGGTGTTTCAGAGAAGAAGACTTCAATTGCCCAACAGAATCGGCAAGTCCACTCCACCAAGGAGCTGAAGCCGATGACAAGGGCCCAATCGGATTCTGACCAATCCTTTCATGTTCTTTGAAATACACAGAATGCATAGTCATCTCTGCTCTTCAAGATAGATTGGACTTCTATTCTACTGCAAATCCCACCTGAAATTTCGAGACACATAATTAGAATTCCCTTTCAATTTATTTATTAAATTCCACCAAATAACCACCTGATGGACAATCAAAGTAAAATTTGATTATTTTGGCATTATCAGGAAATGAAAAGAAAAATAATTTAAAAAAAAAAAAAAATTTAAATAAAGTAACAATCAGTTTGATACATAGATAGAATTCAAAGTTACGAACTGCCGGAATCTAAATCAACATAAAGCAAATATCACGGAGAAGAAAACTATGAAAGAGAAATTTGTCAAGAAAATTAAGTCAAGAATTGATTGTGACAAGACGATAAAAGAGGAAGAAGAGGAGGAGACCACACACATACCAAGTCAAATCCAAGGCCGAGTCCCAAATCCAAGTCTCAAGGAGAGAAACCCCACTTGGTAATAGCCATTTATGTACAATATCAAGCAGGGAGAGAGAGACAGAGACGGCCCAGGGATGCTTACAACAGGTGTAATGGAACTACACAGCACCGACCAATCAAATTAAGCCTTCTTCCAAGTCCTTTGTTTTTTCTGTAAATCACTTTTTATAATCTCTCTTGACTTTTTATTTAAATAAGTTTGAAGCACTTGTGTTTCTACTTTTATATCTGCTTCTGCTACCAAAAAGATAGAAATATAAGGTTTTTAAAGGGATGGATAACTGCTTCAAAGGGCAAACAATGGAGGTCTTGTAACTGTCTAACTATTTGTGGTAAACCGTATAATTGGTTTCCTCTTATAGTGAAGCAAGTGGACACAACTATAGGAAGTGTAAATTTTACACTACTATTATTATTTTACTAGTCTTTTGTTTGTTGAACAGGATTACTGTATAAATTACGTTATAACAAATCTATGATAAAATATAAATTAATCAAAATAAATAAATAAAAATACAATAATTTACGTATAAATTCAAATCGAAAAAAATCATAGGCAAGATGCATGAGATTTTATTATACTGAAATTTAAAGTATAATACGTGTAAATAACACTCAACTTTAATATTCAAACTGAATCCAAAATACACATATCACTATCTCATTAAGTCAATTATGATAAAAAAAAAAAAAAAAAAAAAAAAAAAAAAAAAAAAAAACCTAATGGGAACCCTAAATTATGTTTATACATAATCATGTTCAATAATAAAATATATTCATACTGCGGGTTGCATCCCCTCACCCCGCTGAGAATTAGTTGTGGGTTTCTGGTTTTGATTTATCAATCTTAGCCTTTTGCCCATAACTAGATTTTTTTTTCCTCTTTTGAGGTCATTACAAAATTTATACGGTGATCAACAAATAGATAAGGCTCATAAAAATTCAAAACAAAACTCAACAAATCTCTACATTAGCTTGAATTCTCCAAATATACAAGTAGCAAACTCTCTCCTCTGTCTCATAAAATAGTTCAAATGCAGTAAGTGCTAACCAAGTCCAAGCAATGCTTAAACTTGGGAAGTGACAGAGGTTTTATCAATATATCAATTGGATTACAGTACTAATCTTCAAGAACTAGATATCACCATCAACAACAATATCTCAAATAAAATGTTACCTGAAATCAATATGTGTCCCCTTTTATAAAACATTTGATCCATGATTTATGATGAGCTTATCAAACAAACCTCTCAACTAATAGATTTTTTGATAGCCTATGTAATCGCCTTATATTCTTAGTTGTAGAAAAAATAACAAGTTACCGTAAAACAGCTTTCCAACTAATTGCATAACCTCCAAAGATGAATATGTACCCAGTCAATGACCCTCCTTCTATAAAAGTTACCGGCATAATCAAAATCAACAAATCTTGTAAATGTGCCACCATTTCTCTTAAACTCCAAGCAAAATAAATGGATATAACTCACAAAAATTCGAGACAAAATTCAATAAATTATTTTTAAACAGAGAAAACCCCTCCATTCTTTATTTTTCCTTTTTGTGTGTATGTGTGTGGACGATCGATCTGGAATTTTAAACTCATAATCTCATTTATTAAAGAATTTATCATTATACTCACTATTACTTGAATAACTTTATTACTTTATCAATTTAATTGTACAATTGTTTGGGTCCTTCTAGCTAACCTGTGATGGTTAACACCAAATAAAAATAAAAATGAAATAGCATTTTTTAAAGTGGATGGTGGCAATAGTTACACTATACTTAGAAAGACACATCAATTTAAGATGAACCAAAGTTCGAATTCCAAAAATATCATAATTACATAATATTAATAATGAGCCAAAAACCTAACCTAATAAGGGGATAAAACTCTATACCATTAAACCCATAATAATGAGTCAAGTAATCCCAATAATGGAAAAAATAATTCCACCTAATAATATTAATAATTAGTCGAAAATCTTACCTAAAAATGGAATAAAACTCTGCAACATTAAACTCATAATAATGAGTCAAGTAATCCCACCTAATAAGGGGGAGTAAGAGTTTCACTTAAACTAATAAGGAAGAAAATAAATTCACACACTATATACAAGATACTTGAACTTGAGATCTCTTACAAGTAAAAAAATCTTAGAGTATCAGTTTTAACCATTGAGCTAAACTCTCATTGACAAAAATATAAAATAAAATAAAATAAAAATAGAGGAGTTGATCATGTACTATACCTGCACACATAATGTATTAATAATTGCATATATATCTGTATTTTTTAAATTATCTTTATTAAGTGGGAAATTGATTTATCTGTTTACCATTTGTCTATTAAACAATTAAAACTACTTTAGTCCCTTTGATATATTTGACTGTTGAATTATTTTATTATTTTATTTTTTTATTGGACAACCATTATTACAATTGATTTGCAAATGTTATCGCCATAAGCAGTTTAGAGAGGTGACATTAGTTAATTTAACCTTTCAAATGTGTTATCTTCATAAGAACTCTTAGAATTTCAATCGGTCATTAAGGTAAGACTTAATAAGCGTACGAAGAAACAATTTTAGTACACCTTTTTTTTCTTTTTTGAATAGGATTTGTTTGTGAACGTTTGAAGCGGTTGTGAGCTCACTAGAAAATAATAAATATTTATAAATTCAATAAATTATGTCAAATTTCACAAGTATGTTTAATCCTAAACTCTCCAAATGCCCAATAAATTCATGCACATACATAGTTTGCATATATGGTAACGATATAATTTACCTCATTTTTTTGGTGATCGAAAGTGTTTGTTTATAAGCAAGTGGGCATTTATAATTTGGATTCGATCAACTTGGATTGGATTAATTGATCCAAGGAATTAATAATATCAACCGCTAGCTTTCGGAATCTAGTATATAGATTTCTTAATTAAGCCACAAACTCAAAGCTAATCTGGCTGTGAATTAATTAATATTTAATTTAAATTAAGCTTATCCCCAAGAAAAAGATGTCACATGTGATGTCATCACTCACCATGTTTATGTCTCTTAATTAATTTATTAAAACCTTCTTAAGCATTGTAATGCTGAGGCTGCAACTTAATTAAATATATTTATTGATTATATTACGATGCTGGCTGTGGAGATGCTAGTTCTGTCATTTTGATATTGTCGCTGTTGGTTGGTCGTTTAAGGTTGTTTCTCGATCAGCAATGTCCGTACGATTCTTTCTAGAAGTAGTTATTTGTCAATACGGACAAATAAAAAAAGTACTGACATTGTATTCCAGCTTATAATCCAACGAGCTAATACCCCACTTAATTATTTTTATTATATTATTAAACCAAGGCCAAAAAATTACGAATATCGAACGTACGTAATGTAATTTGTAAGAATGAACATGTCTAGAATATTATACAATTAGTTCGAATATCCAGAGTTGTCTGGACTATAAATAATTGTTTATTAATATATTATAAAATATTCTTATAATATTTTATATTTTTTTAATATTTAATTAATTTTAAGTTAAAACAGTTAATATTATGTATATATATATTAATAATTTATTTATTTATTTGATAAATAAGTTTTTGAATTTTATTTTAAGACAAACTCTTTGATTTT
>JAUMHB010039854.1:0-18978 GCA_032359685.1 Pittosporum tobira
TTATTAATATCATATTTCTATCCTTATCATTTTTATGTTAATAATAATATTAATATTATTATCTTAAATGCAATACCATAATTATCAGTAATATTATTAATATTAATATTATTATTTTTCTAGAAGGGTTAAATTACTAAATGCCACTGATGGCATATTTACCAAAATACCATTCTGTATATTTTATCAAAATACCTCTCTGTAGTAAATTACTAAACTACCCTTGGGGCATATTTACTAAAATGCCATTGCAACCTATTTACCAAAATGCCACTGCAACCTATTTACTAAAATGCCACTACAGCTTATTTACCAAAATGCCACCGTAGCTTAATTACTAAAATGCCACTGCAGCTTATTTATTAAAATGTCACTGCTGCATAATTACTAAAATGACACTGCTGCATATTTACTAAAATATCACTGCTGCATATTTACTAAAATGCAACTTTTGCACTATTTACAAAAATATCATTGTTGTACAAATTATAAAACTGTCACTTGCCCTTATTTACAACAATGCTACTGAGCTGATAAAATTGGTAAATAACATGTTAAAATCACTTTAATTTGGGAATTTAATTTTCTTAAAACTAGAAAATATTATATTTAATTAAATTCTATTTTATTTAGATAATAAATTAGAATATTCAAGGAATATTATTTTAATTCTTTTTTAATGATTTAAATATCATTACGATGTATTCACATATCATATTTATTATTTTTAAACATTGTGTATTTTTATATACAAATGTTATTGTCATTTTATAGCCGAACAATGATCCGATGAAGTATTTTAGGGTTAAGAATATTCCGGGATAAATACGAGGTATAAATTAGACGGAATGAGTCAAACGACAAATTGTCAGATAATAACAATTTTGTCCTTTGAAATTTTGTGTGCGTCCATGTCATTTTTAATTAGGGACTCCAAGAGGCTTATTATTATTTTGAGAGTGAGCGAGATATTTTAAAACGACGATAGTAATGTTAGGTCGTTATTATTATATGAATATACGTGAGTGAGGAAGGGAGACCGTCTAGCACAAAACGCGTTACGTGGAAAGTCTAGGAAGCGTTATTAAGACAAGTTTATTATTCTCCACTTACGTATAAGATATTGTCCACTTATGCATGCCAATTGTTTCAGCTATTAATACGTATGATTTAAATTCCAGTATACGTATTTGTCATCAACGTACAAATTTAATTACTTGTACATTAGTTGTTGTTTCAAGTTAAATTCTTAAATTATTATGCATATCTACCATGTATAAGCATGTCATACTGTTGTAAGCGTTTATCATTTCACATAACTCATGATAATTTGAATTCGAATATTGAACATAATTTTAAAAGATCGGTGTACCGGGACCTTACATAGTTAACTCATGTAGTTATGACGTATACGAGCACAAGTTGTTAAACTTGACTGTGTGTCGAGGATGACGAAATGACTGTGTGTTAAAACGACTAAGTGTCGGGCAAAAATGCCACTTAATTAATGTTCAATTATTCAAAATATTGATTGTATAATGGCATGATGTTACATTTACTCGTATATCATGCATGCGTTGATGGAATTCATATTAACTTGTGAATTCAAATACTAAATTTTAATGATTCAAAACTATATCGTTTTATCTTTTGACTAGAAAGATCATTTTATTCAAAATATAATAATTTCTTGCTGAGCATCTTTCGCTCATTCTTACTATGTTTTATAAACATTCCATAACCAGTCGAGCGAGGCGAATTCTCGAAGGGCAAAGGCAAGATAGAATATTACTAGGACGTTCCCGAATTTGTTCTAGCTTGAATGTTGTAATTAAACATCGTACGACTTTTGTTCGTACTTAAAATCCTGTTATTGTAAGACCTTAATTATTTAATTAAGTTTTATATTTTTACTGTGTAAATTTATTCGAATGTGAGATCCTTGTATGATATAACAGGGCGAGTTGTCGAATAATGGTAACTCATTATGCTGAGGTGATATCTGACGACCAGGTTTCCACGAGGATTTAGAGGTGGAAATTTGGAGGCGTCACATAAGTCAACAAATTGAGTGTGAATAATAATATAAACATATAAAATACTATCAATATAATTGTAAGAGAAAAGTAAACACAAAAATAAAACAGTTATGAATGTCTAAATTCTCCAATTTTTAGACCATCATCAGAATATTATTACTGGTTAAGTTAGCATGCATTACTTTATCACACTACCAATATCATACGTCTTTGCCTCCGGTCAAAAACAATCATAATTTAGTAATTCTACCACATAGGCAGCATATATGACTTTATCACACAGATAAACGCCACCAATATCATACGTTTTTGCTCTCGGCCAAAGACAATCATAATTTAGTAAATCTACCACACAGATCAATAATATACTGTGCCCTTGCCACTCAAGCTAATGTATCATGACTTTAACACACAGGTAAAGGTCACCAATATCATAAGTCTTTGCAACTGGCCAATGACAATTATAATTTAATAATTTTGCTACACATATCAATAATATATATATATATATACGCCATTGCCACTCAGGCTAAGACACCCACAATCAATCTGAATCTGAAACCTGATGATCACTTAAATAATTAAGATGCGACTTTCAACATCTGTGACAAAAGTAATCAGTTATCAACAAGATGATGATCAATTAATTTAAGAATTATTGTTACCCAAAGAGTAGTAAGAATTGTTCAGCATCCAAATTATCAATATATGTCCAAATTATCAACATATGTTCAAGGTAAAATATAATATTCAATCTCAAGAGTTTCAAAGTTGAATAAAGTGTTTCCGGTCAAAAAAAATCTATTTAAGAGGAAATAATAGCATAACGTAAATGCCAAATAATATTCCTTTCAGTGAAACTAAAAAGATGGTACTCGTTACCTTAAGCTTATTTCGTAATCGTAAAGTTATGATTTCCTACGATTAGTTGACCTGAAGGTTTCTTGCACAACCACTTGTATTCTTTTGCAAAAATAATTTTAGTAACACTCTAAAAATACTCACAAAAATTTTGTAATGTCAATGAAGCACTCAATATAGCATGAAGAGAATGGAGTAAGGTGTGAAATTTTTTTCGTCTCAAGCCATCTATTTATATTACAAATCTCGTCAAGCTTCCCCAGGAAGCTTTCCCAAATTAATAATTCACCTGACAATTCCAAAATACATTTTTGAAAATTAATCATAAAAACAAAACTTAATTTCATACTTTTTGAAAAATAATAATAAAACCAAAATTTCATCTCATGCTTTATGAAAATAAAAATAAAACACTAAGACTTCATTTCATGCTGTATAGAAAATAATCATAAGATACTAAAACTTCATCTCATGCTTTATGAAAATAATAATATGATACCAAAACTTTATTTCATACTTTATGCAAACTTCAAAACTTCTCCCAAAAATTTCAATTCTTCCCGGGAAAATTTTCTACATCTTATACTCTAACCCACGTGATTTCTATCACATCACTCTTGTATATAAATTTTATTCTGTAACAATTTCCATGACTAAACCTTTTTCAAAATTTTCACAATTACTTATATAAATATTACTTCTAACCGTCCATTAAATAATCAATCTACATATTCAGAATTTAGCCACTCGTTACTTATAATTTAAGCCCCACTAACATCTTCCGAACTTTCCTTCAAATAATTCATCTAAGCATTCATAAATATTTTTTACAGTAAATCTAATAATTTTTCTACCAACTCTTTAAATTAATTCTTATCTGACAGTAATTCTATAACACATTTACCTTCATATATCTAGTGTCATACACTAAATATTTTGGGCACTACAATTATTTACTTAATTATTATCTCCAATACTGAGAAAATATTTAATACTATTGATACTGATTATAACAAATTATTTATCAACAAAAAGTATATCTTAACTCTTACTCATATAATACTGTTACAATTATTGATGGAGTAATAGTACAGTAGAAAGTGACAAGTCAGTAATTATTGACTTTTTGAGTCTTATGACGGCTCAATAATTGCCCGACAATTTTTCTTATGAGGTCCACACGTTTTCTATTGTGGGGTCCACAAATACCTTTTGGTGGGATCCACCAATATATTGTTGGTTATGCGACCTATCATTCGGAAACGAATATTCCATTAAGTCAACGATGACATTTATTTGATGAAAATATTTGCACTTGGAAAATTATAGTTTATTTTATCTCCACCAACACCATATTATTTAAAATATATAAATTTCATAAAATACAGAAAATATTGGGTACTTCCAATTATATTTATTGAGTATATTTGACTCAAGTTTAAAATGTGTCAAAAACACATTTTTATGTTTAATTAAGGGTTTAAAAGTTTGGAAATATGGTATGCAATAATATAATAAATTAAATTTTTAGTTACAAAAATTACCAATTTAGGAATATATTTTTGTTTATGTTACTCTTTAGTATTTAATTAGTAATGATGACATGATTAAATTACAACGTTAAGTTGATAAAATATTATACTATTTGTAATATTTATTTGCGAAACAAATACTAAAGCTGTTATAGAATTGGAGTGATTAGTACACTCTATGGTCAAAATTAGATTAATATCAATCTCAATTAAAGTAGTCATTTGAGGCAAATAAATGTTCTAAATTAGTACTAATTAATAAGTAAATATAATCCCACCTAATTATTCACCTGGGAGCGAGATAATTTACTCTTACACTTTGTTTGTAAGTTTTTAAAACTAAAGAAATGATAGAAAATATAAGAAAAATCTTAATTTTCTTGAGAAATCTTATGTTTGTGAGATTTTTAAGTTGGGAAAACTAAAAAAAACATATGAAATTTTTGGTCTATTTTCTTTAGAAATTTTCATTGACAAATTGGTCGGATTTGTAAGGAAAGGAAAATGGACTTATTATAACTTTCCGTTATTTCATAATTGTCCTTATTAATAAATTATTAAATATTTTAACAATTACATATCTTATAACTTAATTAAAAATCTCACATTCTTTCTTACAAGATGATTCTTTATTTCTTCAACTATTTTATTATGTATTTTAAATTATGATACAAAAAAACATATTCTTCTTCAAAATAAATAAATAAACAATAGTGCTAAAATATAAAATAAATCTATTAAATAAGTTTTAACTTTTTTTTTTTTTTAATTTATACCAGAGCAAATGTCAAAATTTTAAGAAAATCAAATAATTTTTATGTATAACTAAAATATTTATTTGAGTTTATATATATTTTTAAAAACATTTAATCACTTTTATTTAAATAATGATATATGTTAGGTTACTTATTTGTACTATTTGAACAATACATACTCATAAATTATACTTTTGAATTGAAAAATTTTTAAGTTTGATTTATAAACACAATAATTAAATTAAAATAATCATAGCGCGTTAAATAGTTTTTGTAACATAATATTTATAATATTACTTCTTTTATTTTTATTCTTGATAATATGTTCATTTATATACTAATATCAATACTAATATCTCTTGATATAAATTTGAATTTCAAAAGATGGAGTACTATGAAATTCAATTTGACATAATAAATAAAATATTTGGATAATTATTTTTTTATAATTGGTAACAATTTTTATTTTTGAAAAAATATACAATGGTACAGTAATAACAATATACCTTAAGAAAAAATGGGTGTGCACACTTGATCACATAATTAAGGGAGCAAGAGTACTTTATGCATTGTACACCATCAAATTGATAATAAAAAATAAAATACTTAAAACACTTATACTTACCTAATTATGTGAGTAAGTGTGAACCTCCCACACTTTTTACACTTTAATACTTTTTTCTTTTTTTTCTTATCAACTCACAAACGTAAGATGAGATAGTTACACTATTTTCTTCAATAAACTCACAAACAAAAATGAGAAATATTTATTTCCTATCATTTCTTCTCTTAAAATTTCTTAAATTTAAAATTCTAAAAATTTTTTATCCAAAAAACTCACAAACAGAATGTTACTTTCACATTAACGTGTGAAAACAGCGGAATACTTAAAAGGAATAATAGGAAAGAGAACATGAGGTATACGACGTCGTAGTAGGACGGTAGCTGCAGAAAACAAAAGGCAGTAAGTGCTGAGGTGTCGGTCGTTGACCGTGGCTAAACATTGACTATAGTCAGTGGTTACTGGTTAGCGTTTGTTATTTTGTACGGAAGAGACGCACGCCGTCGAATTTGGGACAGCCAAAACCGTCGGTGGTGGTTAAAAAGCTTTCTAACCTCCAATATTTTACCGTTACAAATTATTACTACTATCATTTTAGAGAAAGGAAAATTGTATCTATTTCAACATAACCCTAAATTAATTAAAAACAAAATATATTTATTTGGTTTTCCAAATCTTTCTGGCTCAAAAACAAAAAGACCAAAATAATTAAAATTTGTAAATTAAGAAAATTAAATTTTTATGAATTTTTTTTTATAATATTAGCTTAGTCAATGGGTCACTTAAAGGTGGGGAAAAAAGTGTTAATGTGGTAGAAAGTTGAGAATTAAAAAATAATTACATATTAGAAATAATAGTCCAAATTATTTATTTTGAAACAATGAAAATGATATCAAGATTTATTTTTTGAGACAAAAAGAGTATACAAAAATGTAAAATAAGGGTAATAACTAATTAAGAACTTTTTGTAAATGAGTCAAGTTTGTATAATTTACAAATTTAAATAAAATTTATTTTAAATTTATTTAACCACTAATTCAAGCACAAACCCGTGACAAGTTCAAGTCATTCAAAATTTTCAAACAAGTTATTCTGAATATTAATATAAAATTAATAATTAAAATAATTAAAAAATACATACATTCTATATGTTGATAATTTGAGTCAAATTATCCAAACAGTTTAATTAAATTTACGACAAAAAAATTATAGTATTACTTTTTATCTTCCAAGGTATATGTTTTTTCATATGTTAGTTTTTAAGGGGCAAGGTAAATACAGATGTATATTATTATATCAATATTTTAAATAAAAAGATATCATTTTAATTATTTTTTTATTTATAACATAATATTATTTTGTTTTATAATATAATATAACTTTTATTATGATGTAACTTATAGAATACATTATAATGTATCTATATTTTTCTCTATTTTTTATTCTTAAATCAATTTGACGTGAAAAATAAAACTTACACCTTGTTCATGAATTGAAGGAACAATTGAAAAGAAAATTATAGAAAATTATTTTTTTTTTGTTTGTGAGTTTCCCACATAATAGAAAAGAAAAGAAAGAGAGGAAAAAATAGGTAATTTTCTGGCCAAATTTGCCAAGAAAACTAATCTATCCTATTTTAATTTTTTGTTATACGTGAAGTACCCTTTCTTTCTTAATAATCTTTTCTTTTATTTTCTTTTAAGTCATAAACATAAAAAAATAAATTATTTAATTTTCTATTATAAATTTATAAATACAAAAAAAATTATAATTATAATTTTATTTTTTTGTTACCAAAAAACTTATAAACAAAATGTTAGAATAATTTATACGACGGGAGAAAGTAGCGAGAGAAAAAATCGCTTGGTATTTAAGTCATCCAAACTCAAAGCCATTTAATTACCGAGAGAAAGGGGAAAAGAAAATATTTAGAAGAGAGGGGCTTCCGGCTTTCAGCTTTCAGGCTAACAGAGCCGTCGGCCATGGCGGACTCGACTGATTCCGTCTCTGTTGATATGGAAACTATCTATCTTGGGGGAAAGGTTTCATTTTTATCCATTTTAATTCCTTTTCTATATTTCTTTTCCAATAAGTTCATATACAAACATGTACCCGTATGCACAGAAATATAAGGTTATGATTTATATGAGCCAAACTGTTAGGTTGGTTTGCCACATTTCCAAATATATCAAATTCTTGTTGTTGGTTTCTGTGGAAATGCTTGAGGGTGCTCTCAAATTTGAATGATTTTGATTTGTAGATCTGTTAATTTGCATTTTTAGTTCTTGATTTTTTCTGGGTGTTTCTTCTAAGGAGAAGATCTTAATTTTCGTATTTCTTTCAAAAGTAGTATCTTTAGCTGTGTCATTGTATGTGTGCTTGAAATTGTGTCATTGGAAACAAAGTGTTTAAAAGAATTACTGTATTAGATGGGTTGCGTGTAATGAAATTGACACAATTTTAATGCTTGATCATGGATTAGTTGACATTAAAACCTTGTTTAGGTTTAACTCTATTGAATTATCTGTTAAGTTGTTTCTTGAGAGTTCTTATGTTTTATTATTGGTAAAAAGTTACAGTCATCAGGTGACCTTTCTAATGCCTGTCATTTCGTTATTTTGTGCTATGAAACAGCGTGGATGTTACTTTGCCTTCCCATAGGAGTTTATATATTTCTAGATGGTTGGAAGTTGCCATCATTCTTTTTAATTATTTTATCTGTCAATGTCGTTTTAATAATACTGGACTCCATGTCATGTTTAAAGTGGCACTACTTTATAAAGAATCCAATGATTGAATAGTAAACAACCTAACTAATTGGTAATCACCTCATATAAAAGTAGAACCTCTTGACTATTTAATCATCTTTGATTCTTTGACCATATATATTTGATTGATGAAGCAAGCTGGCTCAGAGAGTGTTCAGTGCACATGGCATTGCTTTTTCGTAGAATAAAAGTTATTTCATCAAAGATTGATTTTCCTTAATTAAAGTTGATAGAGCAAATGATTATTCATACTTAAATAAATATTATTATTCTGTAAATTACTATGTTTGTACTTCTAAAGTTATATTATTTTTATTTGCTGAAAATCAATAATTAATTTTCTTCTTGTTCTTCTTTCTTGCTGTCTGGAAGTTTTTAATGTGTGTTATAATATTTATGCAGGAACATATTGTACGGACTGGCCATGGTTTTGTGTCTGTTATTGTTTATGGAGACCCGAACAAACCAGCTCTACTTACCTATCCTGATTTAGCTTTAAATCGTAAATGATTGTTTTCTTCTTTTAGAATTTTCGGTTTCTCATTCAGCCTATACTTCTCGTTTCCTCCTTTATTCTTTAATATCAGTTTGTCGTTTGATGATGATTTTACTTTTAATTATGTAAAATATGAACAGATATGTCTTGTTTCCAAGGATTGTTCTTTTGTCCTGAAGCAGCTTCTCTGCTGCTTCATAATTTCTGCATCTACCATATCAGTCCTCCCGGGCATGAGGTCTGTTAATTGGCTGCTTTCTTGATTTTATTTTCTTTAATTCTTTTTCACAAAGCTTTTATTTTTTTAACTAGTGTTCTTCCGGCTTCCTACTGAATGCTAGTGTTCACGTTAACTTATATTCTGGGATTTTACAAGAGTCCTTGCAGTTGGGAGCAGCAGCAATTTGTCCTGATGACCCTGTTCCTTCTGTCGATGATTTAACGAATCAAATACTTGAGGTGCTTAATTATTTTAGGTAAATTGCAAAAACATAACTCCAGCACTTGCAAAGTATGTATGCATTTATGTTTCCTGTGGTCCCAGATTTTATCTTTCCATGTGTATCCCTAAAATATCACTTTGTTCAGGCTTGGTGCAGTGATGTGCATGGGGGCAATGGCAGGCGCTTATGTACTTACCCTGTTTGCTGTATGTCCAAATCTGTAATATCACTTGTGTCGTATTTTTTTCAAACTACTTATATTTTGTTAAATTGATTAAAGTTCTGTTTGGCAGATAAAATATAGGGAACGAGTTCTTGGTTTGATACTCGTTTCTCCTCTATGCAAAGCGCCCTCTTGGACTGAATGGTTATCTAACAAGGTATGTAATTTTTGCTCCTGGGCTAAATTTTGACATGGAGAAAGGGCATCGTCTCCTATTACGAAGCTTTGTCTTCTTCTACACGTATAGGTGATGTTGAATCTGCTATATTACTACGGGATGTGTCATTTGCTGAAGGAGTGTTTACTCTACCGTTACTTTAGCAAGGTAATCTACTAGTCGAGTAATGCCATCAATTTTTCTTTTATGCTGCCCTTTATTTTTTCATTAGTTGATTAGGTTGACTAATGAGTTGTCTTTTATCAGGAACTCCGTGGAAGCCCGGAAGTCCCAGAATCGGATATACTTCAAGCGTGCAGAAGAGTTAGTGCCTAGACTCTTCTGATCTTCTTGTTTTTCGCATGCATATAGTGTGTTTTTTTTGGGAAATCTTTTTCGGGATTGAATATAGTGTAACATTTGCATGATGCTGGCTGTAGTACAAGCAACGCCTTACAGTATTTTGGGGTTTTGACACCTTCAACACTATTTTCTTGATAAGCAACCATACTCAGCTTATTAATTTACTATATTAACCTTCTTGTCTCTTTCAGTTGCTGGATGAGAGGCAGAGCGTAAATGTTTTGCGGTATCTTCAAGCAATTGACAGGTAAATATGAGTAAGAGGTCACAATTGGAGTGCATACTGCATGCTCTCTTTCTGTTTCATAGCTAAAATCTACAATTTCCATTTTTATAAATGATTAGGAGACCCGACATCACCGAAGGATTGAAGAGGCTAAGATGTCGAACGCTCATCTTCGTGGGGGACAGCTCTCCATTCCATTCGGAGTCTCTCCATATGACTGCAAAACTGGATAGAAGATACAGTGCCTTAGTTGAGGTATGTATCTGCTTTTTATGTATTTTATTTGTTATATAAAGATGTCCTGTTTAAATTATTCTGATAAATATAAGTTTAAAAAGAAACATCACAATATTTCTAACTTCATCTTTTAGCTGATGTGTGTATGACATACTCCCTCCATTCCACAAAAATAGTCTCATTTGGAAATTCTGTGAATATTGAGGATATATTTCCATTTCATGTGTATCCTAAAAGAATGAATGTTTAATTTAGTTGGTGGTGACACATGATAACATAATTGTTGTAGCAAACTCAAGGATATTTCATTTTATACTATCATCAATAGAAAAGAATCTTTTCGGGGTTAATTTTATTTCTTTTGATAAACGACTCTTATTGTGGGATGGAGAGAGTAATTAATTCGTTCTATATTATACATACATTTATGACTATATATAATATATTGGACCCTAGTGAAATGTCCACAATTCAAAGCCATGTTATCCACAAAACTTCTGGATGAGATAACTGAGAATTGATTTTTACAGGTACAGGCATGTGGATCAATGGTGACAGAAGAGCAGCCACATGCAATGTTGATACCTATGGAGTATTTCCTAATGGGGTATGGCTTGTACAGGCCGAGCCAGTTGAGTGGCAGTCCGAGGAGCCCCCTCAGCCTATCCTGCATTTCACCGGACCTTCTCTCTCCGGAAAGTATGGGCTTGAAGTTGAAACCGATTAAGACCCGCTTATCGCCCCATGTCCGCGATGCAGACAGATGACAGTTTGCATCAAATCTTTTTCCCTGGTTGAAATTTCTGCATAGTTGTACTAATTTTGGGTTTATTTTTTTAATATATATTTTTTATTTTTAATCTTTTCTTATTGGATTGGTTATGAAGGGTAGATATGGTTGTAGATAGAGAGAGTGGGAGGGGACATTCTTTAATGGACATAAGGAGGGAGAAGAGGATTCATTCATTTGTAGTCTCAATCGTAAATATGTCAAAAGAGATGTGTAAAATTGAATAAGGACATTTGATGCTTATGATGTTGACTGAGATATTAATAATGTGTAATGGCCATGAGAGGTGGTGTATCAATTATAATTGAATGTTTACTTATGTTGTGTTTGGTTCTCATTCTTTAACTAAAGTGAATGGAATAAAATTTTATATTAAAATTGAGTGGTGTTTGGAATGAAATGTGTTCTTAATTTTAAATTTTTTGTTGAAAATTAAAAGAATGAAGAAATGATAAGTGAATGTTTATTTTTTTTAAGAAAGTAGTTTTTATTAATTTTATTTATTTTCCCATTTTCAATTTAAATTATAAAGTTAGTTAACTATTTTATTTCAGTTACCATTTAATTTCAATGTAAAATTTTATTACATTCATTTTCTGCCAAGAACGGGAACTAAACGAAACATTAGTGCATGTCCCAAATTTATGGTTATGTATCTTTAGAATATTTTCTACATTACAAAATTAAATATACTTATTCTAATAAACAATTGTTTGATTTTTTTAATATAAAAATAGATGTTCAATTATAAATTTTATATTAATAAAAAATATTTTAAAATATTTTTTTCTTTTTTTGGTATAAAATATTATCTATATTTATAATAAAATAACATATTATATGTATTATAGTATTTTATGTTACTAAAATAAATTGTACTTTGAATTTTGGAATGTGAAAAAAAAGAAGAAATAATTATATAAAAGTATGGAACATATATACGTATAGGGATCGGATCCAGGGCTAGACTTGACTATGGGACTGTAATGAACCATTTTAATCTCCACAATTCAAAATTCAATCTAACGATTTAGATTTATTACCGTTCGCCATTATTAATGGCAGATGTCCATTTTTTGGTTGGCGGACAATGATAAATCTAAATCATTGGATAAAATTTTGAATGGTGAAAATTAAAGTGGTTCAATACAGTTCCACCATTAAGTCCAATCCTGAATATGCTCGTGTGTGTGTGTGTGTATATATATATATATATATATATATATATATAACCATTATTGATAGGTGCAAGGACAAGGACCCTTATTTATTATTTATTTTTGGTAAAAAAAATTTGTTCAAAATTTTAATTTTTTTTCCAAAAATGCAAGGACATGGTTTGTTGTTGGGAGGAACGGATGTATGAACCCGCGTTCCCTCCTACGGATAACATTAACTTGGTGTATCTTGAGTATCCTACAATGGCACTCCCTACATTTTACTCCCTCCAATTTAATTTTTAATGTGTTAGTTTAATTCTTGTTATTAAATTAATTAATTTTAGAATTAGCAACCATACAACATAAAACTAACAGTAAAGTTTATGTAATTTAGAATTATATTCTCTCATTTATATTCAAAATAATAAGATAAATTGATTGCAAATATTGCCAATTGAACACTTTATATTTTACATAACAGTATTCTAGTTGGTCTGTCTTAAAAACAATGATTGTCATCTCATCAGTTTGTGTGAGACAAACCGATGAGATAACAATTATTCTTTTTAGAACAGATAGACTATATATTATTTATTGTACTTTAAACTCGTGTAATGCATTTTGAGCTCATGTAATGTAATTTTTAATCTTGAAATATTTTTGTGTTAACTATGTGTATGTTTGTATCAGGCAAACGTGCGTTTAGGCTGGACTTGAAAAACAGGCGTTTGGACTGGATCTGGCAAGAGAGCGTTTGGGCTGGACTTGTCAACTATGATATGTATGCCTAGGCCCAGCCCAATACAGGCTGGACAGACCACATATTTTTATTTTTTTTAAAATTTTTATTTTATGTATTTGATAAAAATGAACCAACAAAATAAAAAAACTAGTACAATAAAAAAAAAAAGAAGATGATTGAACAAATCTATGACAGTAGTAGAGACAACTTCCTGACCGGGTACCCTAGACTACAGGGACACTTGCATGTTTTATATCCTTTGTAGGCTATTATGCTAAGTTCGTGAACATTCAACATTATTTTTTTAATTAAAAATTATGTCATTTTTTTGGTTATTACAAATTTAATTTCGTTAATTTTGTTTTTCACTTTTGAGTTTTATAATTAATTTTAATCTATACTGTATTTTGTAGGTACTGAATTATAGATGGAAGAGTTTGAGTTTGATAAGCATATGTTTTTTGCACAAGTAATTAGAATGGGTCACTATGGATTTGCCATTTTCTTTTAAACAACTTTCTTTTTAGTGGGTGATAGTAATAGTTTCATCATACTTATATAGATATTGTGACGTTTCTAAATTTTCACTTCTGAATCCTCGTGGAAATCGGGTCGTCAAATATTATCTCAGTATACTGAGTTGCCAATATTTGACAGCTCGCACTGTTATATCTTACAAGGATCTCACATATGAATAAATATATACACAACAGAAGCATAAAACTTAATTAAATAATTACGATCTTACAATAACATGGTTCCAAGTACGAACATGAGTCGTACAATATTCGATTACAACATACAAATTAGACAAATACGGAAAATCTCCTAGTAATATTCTACCTTGCTCTTCCCTTTTGAGGTTTCCCTTCGCTTGACCACTTCTGGAAGTTTTATAAAACATAGCAAGAATGAGCGAAAGGTGTTCAGCAAAAAATTATTATATTTTGAATAAAATGATACTTCCAGTCAAAAGATATAAAACGATATGGTTTTGAATCATTAAAATTAGCATTTTGAATTCACAAGTTCAATAAGAATTCCAACAAAGCATGCATGATATACGAGTTAATATGATATCATGTCATCTAACATTTAACAGTATAAATAATTGAACACCGATTCAGTGACATTTCTGCCCGACACTTAGTCATTTCATCATTCTCGACACACAATTAAGTTTAATAATTCGTGCCCGTATACATAACAGCTACAATAATTAACCATGTAAGGTCCCAGTACACCGGTCTTTAGTTATGTTCAATATTTGATTTCAAAGTTATCATAAATTATGTGAAAGTGATAAACGCTTCAACAATGTGGCATGCTTATACAAGGTAGAGATACATAATCATTTTAAACAAGTTCAAAAATTTAACTTGAAACAACAAATAATGTATAAACAATTAAATTTGTACAATCATGGCAAATATGTATATTGGAATTTAAATCATACGTATTAAAAGTTGAATAAATTGTATGCATAAGTGGACAATAACTTATACATAATTGTGGAGAGTAATAACTTGCCTTAGCAAAGTTTTCCTAGACTTTCCACGTAACCCATTTCGTCCTTAACAGTTTTCCTTCCTCACTCATGTACGTTCCTATAACAATAACGGCCTATCGTTAGTATCATTGTCTTAAAATAAATAGCTCACTCTCAAAATAATTCTAAGCATTCTAAAGTTTTTCTCAATTTAAAAAAATGACATAAACGCACACAAAATTTCAAGGGCTAAATTATCATTATCTGATAATTTGACATTTGACTCATTCAATCCAACTTATTCTTCGTATTTATTCCGGGATATTCTTAACCCTAAAATACTTTATCAGGTTCTTGTTTGGATATAAAAATAAATATAACATTTGTATGTAAAATATACGATGTTTAAAATAATAAATATGATGTGTGAACACATCGAAATGATATCTAAATCATTAAAAAAGAATTAAAAAAATATTTTTTAAATATACTAATTTATTGTCTAAATAAAATAGAATTTAATTGAATACAATATTTTCTAATTTAAGAAAATTAAATTTCCAAGTTAAATTAATTTTAGGATGTTCCTTACTCATTTTTCCAATCCAATGGTATTATTGTAAATAAGGGTAAGTGGCAGCTTTGTAAATAGTGCAGCAATTGCATTTCTGTAAATATGCAGTAGTGGTATTTCCATAAATAGTGTAGCAATAACATTTTTGTAATTATGCTGCAGTGGCATTTTTGTAAATATGTCCTAAGGGCAGTTTAGTAATTTACTACAGAGGGGTATTTTGGTAAAATACACATAAGGGTGTTTCTGTCTTTTAGGTATAAGGTATTTTGGGCAATATGTCATCAGGGGTATTTTAGTAATTTAACCTTTATGAGAATAATGGTAATAATAATAATCATGAGAAAAATAATAATAAAAGAACAAAAATAATTTTAGTCAAACAATGACTGATCGAGTCAACCATCGGCTGGCTGATCGGTTGGCCATTTCTCCGCATCCTTGCCGTCAGACTGGTCGATCGCATTAGCAGACTGACCAGTCGGCCTTTAAGACAGATTAGCACTAAATTGGTCGGTCGGGTAACAGTCGACCAGGTTGACCATTAACTGGTCGGTCTAGTCAGTTCCTTCCCGGATCCGATTACCTGGTTGTCCATGGTAGTGGCATACAGGTCGGGCGGTCGGTCAAGGTAGTTGACCATGTTAACCATTGACTGGTTAGCTAGTCAGCTCCTTCTCCTTCGCCTCCGCCTCCGGTCACTGGACTGACAGGTTGGTCGGTCGGCCGGCCTGGTGGTCGTCGACAATGGGCTGCCATGGCCACACACATATATACACCCACTGAATCAAAAGGTAAACTCGGTTTTGTGGTAGAGGGATTGATGGAAGATCGAATCTCACTATCTCCGTGACCTGGAACCTCAAGAACAGGGAGGCCATGTTCATCGTCCTCGGTTTCGGCCAAGAAGCCATCACCGGCGGCCACAAGCTTGTCGTGAAAATCCAAATAGGCTTTAAAACATCATGAAAACTCGATTGGAATGTACTAAAATGATCCTTGCAACTGCAGGAATCCATTTGACCATCGCATCGACTCAAACACATCCGATTCGAGTCTGAAAATCTGATCTTTGGTCAAGAACACGTCGGAAGTAGATTGACTGTAAATCGACCTTAAGTGGCTCGGCTCTTTACCTTCTTGATCAATTGAAGGCTTAAATCGATTCTAAGAAACTCTCAGATGCTATTCTAATCATCAAATTAATCTAAACAACCATAATTTTAGGGATTCGATTTTTATCAAGAATAGAGAAAAGAAATAAAAGATGCAGGTCTTTGCTCGGTTGAATGGTGACTTAGGGTTCAGTTGCACTGAGTTTTAAAGGCAATTTACAACGTTAAACAACACTGGTCGATGCAAGAAAATGGCTGGTGATGGATTCGGCAAGACTCAGAGGCTGCAAAAAGTTTGGAGAAAAAGAGAAAAGAGAAAAAACGGAAAGGGGCCAAAGGAAAAAAGGCAAAGGTCTGGGACATGCGCGTCATTGGGCCCCATTTGGTCAATTTGACTAAATTTCAAAAATTATTGTTTTGCTTCGTTTTGCGAGTTAATTAATTTAATAATTAAATAATAATTTAAAAAGTCAAAAATCATAGAATATGATATTATACTCTATCTCTACGTTTTGGCACGCAGCAATTCCAACGGCGCTGTCCGTTTTTCCATATGGCGCTCCGGTCAAAAAGTCAACCTGGGACTATGTCAAATAAAAAAATTGACGTTATTTTGATTCACTATTTTTTCGCACTAATTCCAAATCTTTGATCGCTTTATGATCTGGAACACTTTTTAACTTTTGGGTCAAAATAACTAAAATGCCCCTAGGCATAACTTTACTAAAAATAACCAAAATGCCCTTGAGCATAACTTTTGTCAAAATGACCAAAATACCTTTAAGCATAACATTTTTATTTTAATTCAATTTCTACGATATAACGATGCATAAAATAATTTCGTCAAATAATACGAATGAGGAATTTATATTATAAATCGTTTACTAATAAATTCGGGTTATCACATTCTCCTACTTACAGAAATTTTGTCCCTGAAATTTTACATGTGAAATAATTGAGGGTACTTTTCCATATCGCTTTCCAGCTCTCACGTTGTTTCTTCAACGTCGTGGGTCCTCCATATCACTTTGACTAACGTGACCTCTTTGTTGCGCAATTTCTTGACTTGGTGGTCAACTATCGCCACTGGGACTTCGACATAGGTCAAGTCCTGATTTATTTCAATAGGTTGGTAGTCGATTACTTTATGGAAGTCAGGTTTGTGCGGGTGTAACATGGCTATGTGAAACACATTGTGGATGTGCCCCAAGGTTGGCAGTAGGGCTAGTTCGTAGGCTACTGCTCCGATTCTCCTTAGGATTTGGAAAGGTCCCACAAATTTGGAACTCAGTTTTTCTTTCTTGCCGAATCTCATCATTCCTTTCCAGGGTGACACTTTCAGGAATGAGTACTTGCCCACCTCTAGGGTTTTATCCTTGCGGTGGCGATCCGCATACTCTTTCTGCCTATCCTGAGCTGCTTTCATCCTTTTGCGAATAATTTTGATGGCGTCTTCGACTTGTTGCACTAGCTCAGGTCCTTCTAGTTTCCTCTCCCCATCCTCATTCCAATAGAATGGGGTCCTACACTTCCTCCCATACAACGCTTCAAAAGGTAACATCCCTATGCTCATGTGATAACTGTTATTGTAGGCAAACTCGGTTAGCGGTAGGTGATCATCCCAACTTGCTTTGAAGTCCATCGTACAAGCTCTTAGCATGTCCTCTAATGTCTGTATTATCCTTTCACTCTGTCCGTCTGTTTGGGGGTGGTATGCAATACTTATGTCGAGTCGTGTCCCCAAATATTTTTGGAAACTGTTCTAAAATCGTGACGTAAACTTGGCGTCTCGATTGGATACGATCAAAATTGGCACACCGTGTTTGCTCACTATCTCCTTAACATACAGCTTCACCAACTGCTCCATCTTGTAAGTTTCCTTAATTGGCACGAAGTATGCTGATTTGGTCGATTGGTTGACAATGACCCAAATTGCATTCATACCTCTCAAGGTCGGCGGTAGTCCCGTGACGAAGTCCATACTGATGTTCTCCCACTTCCACTCGGGAATCTCCAACGGTTACAACAATCCGCTAGGTTTTTGGTGTTCTGCTTTAACCCGCTGGCAAGTCAGACAGCGACTCACATATTTGGTTATCTCTCTCTTCATATTCGGCCACCAAAAGTTCTCACGAAGGTCGACACACATTTTGGTGCCGCCATAGTGTATGAAAAATTTTGAGTTGTGAGCCTCATGCAAAATCTCCCTCTTCAATTTGTCATCTTGGGGAATTCATAACTGGTTTTCAAACCGTAGTATTCCATCTCCACCCAAGCGATATGTGATGCCCCCAAATTTTCACCTCCAAATCTCGTGAAAATCTGGTCGTCAGAAAATAAACTAGAGATATTGAGAAGCCAATATTAGACAACTCACCCTGTTATATTACAAGGATCGGTCTCACAACGAATTACACAGCGGAAGCGAATTTATATTAATAATAAT
>JAUMHB010039865.1:0-18976 GCA_032359685.1 Pittosporum tobira
GAGGCCAAACAAATGTGAGTCTCATGTCAAAGTCGCAAGCAACCATTACATTTTAAGAACAATACCCTTTCCGTCTTATGTATGGAACTTGTTTATCACTTGGAAAAACTGCATATACATGAGTACCATTTATTGTTCCATTACAATCCTAGTAAAACAACATGAGAGGAAAAATACAATAAGACGTAAAGAATACAAGTTTACATAATATTGCAAACAAAGTTAACCAGATAGATAAGATATTATACATTTGTACGAACGAAATCATAATATTGCAAATACTGGGAGTATGAGAGAAAAATTGTAAAACATAAATATTATTATTTTTTAATATAGAATGCTTCACAATAGTAGCAATTGCAATTAGATTTTATCACAATAAATTGTCCAAATAAATTAAACATACCAAGAGTGAGAGCATGAACGATGAACCCCATTGGGATAATTTAGTACGTTATTAATCAAATAAATTAGAAGGAGATAGGTGTCATCTAAATGAAATTGATAGAGATAAAAAAGGAAAGCTGGAGAAGGTACCTTAAGAGCTTTATGATAGAATTCACGTCCATTGTTAAAATTGGCAAAAGGCCAGGCTTTGTTTTATAGCAGGAACATGATAAGGGTTTTGCAAAAATTTAGTGATAAACTAGTAAATTTAAAAACAGTAAAAAACATGGAAGCAAATATTTTCATCTTTGGTTAAAAGCACTTTAGAGCCAAAAAGTCTACCACTTAAAAATATTTTAAAAAATTAACCAAACATTAAAAATTTTAAAAATTAAATTTAAAAATAATTTTAAGTTAACACAACGTATTATCAAACGGGGCCGAATTCGTAACATGGGAACGCAAGGAAGAAGCCGTGACACGAGCTGGCCTAGGAAGGATTAAAAAGCCTACAATACAAGACATCAGTTTCGGCTTCAAGATGCTTCTTATGCAGCCCAACTAGTAGATTAAAACAAGCCCAAATTTAGGCCCAAGCTGGCTAATCTTGTAACTGAATAGCAGGAGGCAGAGGCGAAAACAGAGCCACGTTGCCCCCATGTTTCCTATGTTTCTAAACTATACACTGTTTTTCTCTACAGTCGAAAAAAAAGGAGAACAGAGAAAGGAAAGAAGAGAAACGGCTAGCATCACGACACAACACACCCACGTCTCCCTCTCTCAGCGCCATCATCACATCACCGCAAGACCAGCCAAGGAGATGTAAGCAAATTGGCTTTGCTTATGCCACCGACCACTGCCTACCTTATTCCGCGGACAAGCAACCAGCCTTTCTTTTGATGAGGGGACGGAGATTGGGACCTAGGGGCTATGAAGTTATTCGAGTTTATATAAACAATAAGCATAATAAAAAAGATAAATTATAGATTATTAAATAATATAAAAATATAATTTTATTAATATAATTTAAAAATTAAAGAATAATATAAGTATATTTAATTTATTAAATATGTTACGGACCAAATACACAATTCAATATTAATTAATATTAATATTTTAAATATTAATATTAATAATATTAATATTCTCTAATAAAAATAAAAGTGATAAAACTTATAGGCGTCAAATTGAAACCATTGTCTGACTATTTAGGGATCCAAAGACTCGGCCTAATAAACTGTCCATAGTTAGGGCAAATGCTCTAGATAGCAACTTCCTTCTTGGTAAAATCCCCTGAAAACCTTCAAGCTTAGTTAAATCACTATGTATAGATTAGTTTTAAATCAATTGCTTTGGTGATAGAATAATACTACAGTAAACAAACTGAATTGGGTTGTTAAAATACATATAATGGATTAAAGACTTGTGCTGTGCTTTGGTCGATTAAGGACGTCGATATGTTGCTGAATTTCCATAGTACCCATTGGTGGTCTTAATCTGTCGTTGGTAAAATTTTGAACAGATTCTTACTTTCTTCAAGCTACGGTCACCGCCGTTCATGGTGGTTTGGCCGGTAAGGAGGATGATAACATGACACGATTGGTCCTCAGCAGTAGTAAACCTTTCTTTTAGTTCCTACGTACCTTAGCCTTCCATTTACTCCTCATAATCCTTCAAATTACTTATCATATGAAGTTAGGTTAATTATATTAAGTCAATGATACAATAACTAAGCCTATATCCTGCTATGCATTTTTTTCCCATGCACTCTTTTTAGCAACGTATGTGGTGATGAGGTTATCAATCACCAGAGCTTTTGGATGGGAAGAAAAAGATGTGAATTACCCATTTTTCCCAAGCTCTTATTTATTACATTGTGCCCTCCATCAGCAACAAATTTCGATCTTCTTCCTTTGTGTCTAACTCAACACAAGGTTGATTCTTAAACTCCAAAACTGTCCACTTTTATTTTTAGTTAAATCCTATAAATATTTCTGATTTGTTTACTTTCCATATTAAAATGATGTTGCTCATATATATATATATATATTGGTATAAATATCCTGAAGAAAGTAAAAACATTAATTATCCAAATTTGGGCATTAAGCCTAAAGTTTTAAGAAAAATATGTTAAACCCTAATCATTAATTTTCTTCAATATTTATTTTCTAAACAAATTGAAACTTCAAGAAAGAAAGGGAACCTTATATTTTATGATAGAGCTTTATGATTTTCATTTTGAAGAAAACCTTAGTTTTCTTCAAAACCCTAATTTAACCCCTTTACTCTCATTTTTGGCATCATATTCACTTTATTTGAACTAGAGTCTGATGACGTGTTTTAAGGTTGGCATTAGCCCGATATAAACATGAGGAAAATTTGTAAAAGAATATATCAAAAAGGACAAGTCACCAAAATAATGACAATTTTATCCTTTTAATCATTTTAAAGTGCATTTGAGTCGTTTTTCAAAACCAGGGGTCCCTGGGTGCTTAGGATTTTATTCTTATAAGAGAGAGATCTACTCCAAACCAAAGAAAACTAATGTTAGGTTGTTTATTGTGTTAGGAACGTACGAGGGAGCAAGCAGGAAACCCTAAACTCGTCAAACAAGTTACATAAAACGTTTAAAAAGCTTCGTTAAGACACATTAAATTTCAATTACTCTATTTTCTTATAATTTGTTGTAAGGCATAAGAATTGCTATGTTGTATAAGTTTTCAACTCGCTTATACATTGATTGTTGTTCAAGTATAATTCTCGAACTTGTTTAATTGCTAAAAATGTTATGCATATCTATTATGTATATCATGTCATGTTGTTAAAACATTTTCATTATCATATGATTGTTAATCAAGTATTGAACATATGGAAGACCGATGTATCCCAAGACCCTATAGGTTGAAACCCTATAGTTATAACGTATATGTGGACTATTGAAATGTTATTTAGATTTGACTTTGTGACAAATCTAAACTTATGACTTTATGTCAATGGAAGTTGTTCGTACTAAAACTGTCCATGTTGAAAGTTGATTTCATATTAAGATCGAGAAATCACAATTGCATGTTGAACACAATTCATAATAAGATCGTGAATTCAAAATTTTTTAACATCAAAACCCTAGTGTTTTATCCTTTTGAAACTGGAAGATTATTTTTATATCGAAAACTGAGTAATTTACTTGTTGAGTATTCTTTCGCTCATTCTTGCTATGTTTTTATAAACCTTCCAGCTATGACAGAGTATGGATTAGCAACACTGTCGCGACCGTTAAGTAAGGACTCTAATATCTAAATAAAGAAATGCGTCCGCTATGTAATATTCGAATGTGAGATCATGTGTAAGATCGGGAGAGTTGTCTGAGTACAGTGACTCATGGTAGATTTATAACACCCCAAAATCTGAGTATCCACAACCCGACTTGAGTTGTCAATTTATTCATAACAGAATAACGTACATAAAAATACACATGACTTTATTGTTATACAAGATTATTATAAAGTACATCATATCACACTTGAAATATTATACATGACACTATTCATAAATTTATTATTGTCTAAAAGGTGCGCAATAGAGCATCTATATGATTGTACTAACTGGACCTCTAGTTCATTCCCCCAATATCTCCACTAACATTTATCTTCACCTAAAAGAAATATGAGATAAATGAGTGAGCTCAGATAGCCTAATAAAAAATACAATAACCAAAGATAACGAAACAAAAAAAAAATTATCCTTAGCCTTATAAGTTGGCAAATTGAATGTAAATGAGAATATAAACATATGAAATACTGTCAAATGTAACTACACGGAAAAATAAGTACAAAAATAAAGCAGTTATGAATATTTAAATTTTTCAATCTTTAAATCATCATGATGATATCATTACTACTGGACATGCCAACATACGTGACTCTACCACATAGGTAAAAGTCACAAATATTATATGTCTTTGGCCTCAGTCAAAAACAATCATAATTTAGTAATTATATCGCATATGCTAATAATATAATGTTAGGTGCTGCCCTCAACTTTTAGGAGTTGAGGGCGTTCGTAGCCCTCCGCCAATGCAGGCGAACAGGGACGATCATCATCTTTGGGGAGCTTGGGATGGATGTGCATGATTTGTTTCGCATTGTCATGTCGCTCTTGTAGCAGTCTCACAGGCCTTTTTTCCTCGTGGCATCAAGGAGATCCCATCAATTTACCTTCGATTTCCCTAAGGCGTGGCAATAGGGGTGGTACTATAATTGTCAGAATTCCCCGTGGCATTAAGGTTACCTCATACAGCTTCCCTGACCGATAAGGTAGCTTTAGCCCGACTGGTATTCTAATTGCTCGGTGTGACCATTGCCCAGTTGGTACTGATGTGCAGTTGATTTGGTCCGAACCCTAGTAAGGGATGGAAAAACAACCCAAGTCCAATTTGGGCCAGATCGATTATAATATAGTTTTTCTAATGACGTAAATTTTTATATAAATTTAGAAGTATAAAATTGTTAACTAGTTATTTTTATATGTAGTGATATATATTTTAAAATACTACATATATTTCAAAATATAAGATTATTATTAACTTTTGAATATTGATTTTAAAATTATTTTTAGCAAATTGGTTCAATAATTATTCTCATGTGTGTGTTGGGGGCGGGGCGACGGTTGTATGTATGTGTGTGTATATATATATATGTATAAGATTAGTTAAAAAATTTCATAATTTAATGTTTCCTTCCAAAATGTTATCTATTTTAAAATAGGCTTAAAGGTATTTTTGACCCTGTGTTGTTATCATTTTTTGACATTGAACCCTGAAAAAAAATAATTTGAAACTGAACATCAATGTTCGTATATTTTTTGAAATTAAACCTTCCGACGAGTTCAATTTCAATTTTGGCCGGAGGAAGGGTAAAAATATAATTTCACATCACTTAATGTCCTTTTAAAAATTTGCATCGCTGGAAAATTTTGAATATTCCGGCCAAAATTAAAATTGAACTCGTCGGAAGGTTTAATTTCAAAAAATGTACGACCATTGAGGTTCGATTTCAAAAAGTTTTTTTTTCAGGATTCAATGTCTAAAAGTGATAACAATACATAGTCAAAAATACTTTTAAGCCTTTAAAATACTGTGATTGTTAATTTATTTTAAACCAGAAAATTATAATAGCATAAAAATGGTTAAATAACTATTTTGTGTGTAGTGCTATTTATTTTAACAACTTAGTTAAGGTTTTTAGTGATTCTATTCAGTTGTTTAAAAAAATATTAGTTGTTTAAAAAAAATATAAAGAAAATAGATATATTGTATATATTTTCTTGGTTGACCTTCTATACAGAGAGAAATTGGTAATGATTTATTTTCATGCATTTTACAAATTTATTAAGAGACTATACCTAGTTGTGTGTATTCAATCAAAATAAATATCATGAAAGAAAAATGGGACAACTGTATATAATTGACCAAAAAATCTTGACGACATACAAATTACTATACGGGAATAATATAAATGAATTCATTCAAAATAGAATACTTATCCTATCAAAACTCTAATCTACATTCATACTAAAACTAGGATTTTGCGTGCAGATATACTAATTAATTAAAATGAAAATAGTTGGGCCCCACTCTATCTTCTCCTAAACCGGATTGAATAATAATACTATATAGTATTTATACCACTTCAACTCTGACCATTCATTCACTCTTTTCAGAATTATCTATCTCCAGCGAAAAAAAAAAAAAAACAAAAAAACAAAAACAAAAAATTTTAAAAAAAAGAATGAAAAGGAAATCAATGGAGGCTGCTCATGATGAATTCCTACCGAATTCTATGCCACCCGGCATGCGGTTTAGTCCTACATCCGAAGAGCTAATCGTTTATTACTTGAATAAGAAAGTGTTGGGTGAAAAATTACCTCCTAACAATATTAAAGTTGTCGACCTCTACAAATATCATCCTCGTCAACTTGAAGGTTATCAGTTCTCTTCTTCTTCTTTTTACTATTATATCAGTTTATCATATGGTATCTTTAATTTTCGAATGAATGAGATGTTGTTATTATTATTATTGTTGTTCTTCTATTTATGTTTATTTAATAACTATACTCGATTTTTTTCTCATGTCTTCAATATTAAATTTGGATGATCTAAATCTCACTTAGTAAAAATCGAACTAAACAGAAGTAGACTTAATAGAACAAGACCGTGCAATAGTTTTTCACAATATATCTTATTCTTCAGATTCTATATTTTCTAGCATCGTACTAGGTAAATTATGATGGGTTGATTATACGTAGATAATTATACCTTAAATCTCTTAGCAACAAAAACACTAACGCATAGAGGGGCCGGATATAGGAAAGCTTCAGGATCCTGCTAGTTGGAGTTAGGGTTTATACTAGTGAGGTTGTTGTCGTGTCCAGTCATATGTATTATGTAGTTGTGTGTGTATTAGGTTAAACAGTTCACACCTAGTAACTAATTCATACACACACACACACACACACACACACACACACACATACACACACACGCACCCACCTAGTGTAATGGCATTTGTACATGTGTATGTATATTATTCTTGCTTATGTATTAATCGTTTTATGTATAATGCTAAACTTTGAATATATTACAGATATGTGTAAATATCGTAGAGAAAAAGAGATGTATTTCTTCACCTCAAGAGAAAAGAAGTACCCCAAGGGTAACCGACCAAACCGAACAACTCCATATGGATATTGGAAAGCTTCAGGATCTGATGGCCCGATTTTGTGTAAAGGGTTAGTAGTTGGGCACAAGAGAGTTCTCGTGTTTATTGAGGGCCTGCCAAATGGGAAGAAGACGAAGACTAAGTGGATCATGCATGAATTTAGGGTTAAAGATGAGTCTACTGTTCCGCCAAAGAGGGATCCCAATGACATGAAGGTACGTGCGTCATATATAGTTTATATGGAGCGTTCGTGCTTGTGTGTGTGTGTTTTTGTAATATATTTTCACATAGTGTGTCACGACACATATTCCCTTTACCATATATTTTATAAAACGTTATATACTAACTACTTGTGTGTTCTTCTTATAGTTGGATTCTTGGGTTCTATGTATGATACGTGACGATTCTAAAAATGTTGACAGAAATAACGAAGATGAACACCATAATGACCAATATATGGAAATCGTTCCTCACGACGAAATGGTGCCTCTACAATCGAATGTAGGTCATCAATCTCGCAACGAGTTTTTGTCTCTGGATAAAAATCAACAGCAGCTTTTTTGTCATCAAGACGGCTCCCTGGTTCCCCAATTTGGTCAGCAAAGCAGCGCCATTCAAGCGTCTAACATTCCAGTGGGATTGTACAATTACAACATGGAATTGAATGACGTGGCTGCTCCAGAACTAAGCAATACATTTGCTTATAAAAATCAAAATCCATTTGAGTATTCGCAGCAGAATTTGGGCTCTCAAGGTGTGACGATGGGGCTAACTAATCTTCCAGACAACAACACTCAGTGGAATAGTGTGGCCGGTTTGAAGAATACGACCCATGAAATTAATGGAGCATCGTCCCTTGACTATTTACCTGGAGATATCTATTGTGATCAATTTGATGACGTTGATATACTAGGTCTTTTGGATGATGTTCAAGGAGATCAAGTTGGAGTTCCATTCCCCCATGAGGACATATTTTATGGTATAGATGATCTCCTACCACATAATCGGGATAAAAAGTTATAGGTTTGATTTTCAATATATATATATATATATATACTTTAATTTCTTTTTTTATATCCCTTTGTTAGTGAATTTTGTTTTAGAACATTACATATGATTCCAGTATTTGACTATTAGCTTTAATTATTTATTATTTGGTGTAGTCTCTTGCATTGGGAGACAAGCATTTGTTAGATGTATTGTTAAACGATGCATGGTTTTTTTTATTTGGTGTAAATAACCACGGCTTGTAATCGATTAAGGAAGTATTGTGAGTCCCGAGAAAATGTAATATGTGGTAGTATGAATAATCTTAATGTATAATACTTTGCGCATCAATCTTATTTGAATTTTTAAAATTAAATTAATAGATAAGTAAGCGTAGCATTTTATTTTGCGATTTTCTTTAACCGGTGAATTACAAGAATAGAAGTTACACAATTTGAGCAATTAGAGTACCTTAGAAAAGTTCTAGGGCCGGCCATATAATGAGGAATACTTTCCTTGGCAAAATTGTAAAGAAAGGAGAAAAAGACAAATTAAGTTGATGATGCAAGAAGGATGATGCAAACAATATGATGTCATCAAGGTGAGGTAAGATATGACATTACCATGATAACATCATCAAGATGATGTAATCATCATCAAGGTGAGATAAGTTATGCCATCACCATGATAACATCATCAAGATGATGTAATCATACTAGGTGTCAAGCTCTTATAAGGACACATAAAGGCCTTGTTGGCCAAACCACAAACACACACCTAAGTATACACCTAAGCTACTTACATGGCAACAAAAGCATGGAACACTTAGCACATAAAACCACCAACTAAGACACCAACCAAGAAGCCTAAGCGGCCCAAATCTTGGCCACTAAATCACTCTCAAACTTTTGGCCAAGGAGGCTATAAAAAGGGGCAAGATCTTATTCTTTCTATTTTAGTTACTTTTGCAAGCCAAACCAAGAAAAAGCAAGAAGATGAACCTCTCTTTTGAAGCCCTCGAGTATGACTCCTTAGTAAAACCAAACCCTATTTTCTTGATCCAAGCTTTCAAGTGAATGATCAAAAGGTGTTTTAGTGGAGCTAATGATAAACCCTAATTCAAGAAACTCTTCAAAAACACCTTCAAATTCTTGTAAATTAAGATCAAATCCCTAAACCTTAAACCAAATCCTAGCAAAATTAAGGTATTTACACTTTAATTCACCCTCTAGAACTCTAAACTAGTACTTTGGAGGCCAGATTACAAGCAAAGAAGGCTGAATTGGACCTTGGAAGATCAAGCACAACTTGGTGAACATTGAAAGCTTCAAGGGTAAATATCTAAACTTGACTTAGAGTTCTTTTTATTTATACCTAGGATTTGATGATTATGAGCATGATTATGTAGTTAAGAATAATAGTAGCTTGTGTTAATAATTGGTTCTTTGAAGGAGGATGGGAACCTTATCATGAGGTTAAAGGAATTTGACTTGTGTTGTGGGGATTACCAAGGGGGAGGAGTTATGATCATTGTATGAGAATAATGAATGTAACTTGAATAGCATACTAATTTGAGATGCATGATTAATAGTGGAATGTCCATTTTCAAAGCACGGTGACCATCAAAGTAGATTTAAACATACTTGGTTTATGAGGAATCCTTCATGATTAGAGTATTTTCCAAGCAAAGATGTTGCAGTTTGCCTTTCATGTTATCTTTTTCGCAGTCCAACAGATCGTGATACATTCACTTCTACAGGGTTTAAAAATTGGAAGAATGTCATAAATAAGATAAGTGTGCATTTTTGAAGCATGAAATAAATATACCAATGTCTACACACGAAGTGAGTTATCAAAAATGTCTTCATCTAATGGACCAAAGTCAACACATTGATAAGGTGTTTGCTCAATTAACTACTTAACAAGTCGCAGACAATTTATTGTGTTCAAAAGTCTCAATTTATTGTATTTGGTGGTTAACTTTTCAATCAACTGCTTTGTAGGGTAACGATGAAAACAAAAGTTCAATTAATCAAGGAAATTTTCGTGAGTTAATAGAATGAATTTATTTTTGGAGAAAAGAAGTGAAAGAGGTTATGCATAGAGCACCACACAATGCCATGTATGATGCTATGATATTCAAAAAGAGGTCTTAATATGCCCGACAAATCAAGTGAAAAATGTTATCCGTGAAGAAATTGGAGAATTTAAATTCTACATTATTGTTGATGAGGCACGTGATATTTCAAGAAAAGAGCAAATGACACTTGTCTTAAGATTTGTTGATAAATATGGTTTTGGACTTCTTCATGTTTCGAACATTACGGCCTAAACTTTAAAAGATGGAATTTATTCTATTCTTTTGTCTAGTAGCCTGAGTGTCCAACATATTAGAGGGCAAGGTTATGATGGAGCTAGCAACATGCATGGTCTTTTGAATGGGTTACAAGCATTAATTACTAAAGATTTTTCTTCCGCGTATTATGTACATTGTATGGCCCATCGCCTCCAATTAGCATTGGTTGCAGCAACTCAAGAGGTGACTTTCACTTATAGTTTTTTTAATGATTTAACATTTATTATCAATATTCCTCTTGGTTCATACAAACGTAATGATGAATTGAAAGTTGTTAAAGCTTCTAAAATTAAAGATTTGCATGAAAGTGGTGACATAAAATGTGGCACAGGGCTACATCAAATTGGTTCTCTACAACGAGCTGGAGATACTCGTTGGAGTTCTCGCTACATATGTGTCTCTAGCTTGTTAAAGTTATTTAGCTCAACATGTAGTATTCTAATAAATATCATCAAAGAAGGAACTTCTAGTCAATGTGCGGATGCAGAGAAAGCTTATGAGTTGTTGACATCTTTTGAGTTTGTTTTCATCTTACATGTTATGTATGAAGTTCTTGGAAAGCCAATACTATTTGTCAAGCTTTACAACGCAAGTCTCAAGATATTATAAATGTTATGCATCTTGTGTCATCTACTAAGACCCTTTTTCATAAAATGAGAGAAACAAGTTGGAATGCCTTATTTGAAAAGGTAAAGGAATTTTGTGAATTACGCAACATAGATGTTCCAGATATCAATACTCAATACGTGAGGCGTATCAATACTCAATACGTGAGGCGTATTCCTTCTTGAAAAAAACAAGCTGAGATCACAGTTGAACGTCATTATACAGTAGATATTTTCCTTGTTGTCATTGATTTTCGGTTACAAGAGTTGAACAACAGGTTCAGTGAGAATGCAATGGAGTTGCTTGTCTTAAATTCTGCTTTGGATCCTAGTGATGGATACAAGTCTTTCGACATTGAGAAAATTTGTAAATTAGCAAATTAGTTTTATCCACAAGACTTTTCTGACCAAAATCAAGATGACTTGAGACGTCAATTGGAGCATTATCTGGAAGATGTTCCTCAAACACGTTCAATTTAAGAATTTGTCATCTATTTATGAGTTATGTCAAGTATTGAAAAATTCCAGGAAGTCAAACATTTATCCTCTTATTGATAGATTAATTAGGTTTGTGCTTACACCTCCAGTTTTTACGGCAAGCGCCAAAAGAGTATTTTGGCAATGAAGAATAGGCTTAGGAATAAGATGGAAGATGAATATCTTTCAAATTATCTAATAGTGAATATGGAGAAAGAAATTGCTGAAAATCTCTCACTGGAATCTACTGCAAAGGACTTTGCAAATATGAAAGACCGTCGATGCCTATTCTTTTAAGTGGTAAGTAAGGAAGAATTATAAATAAATTGTCACCCTTTAGCTAAATATATTTATTAATTATTATTAATTGCTAATTAATTTTTCTTTTAAATATTCAACCGCAGGAAGGACACATGCACTTACAATGAATTTTGGGACTTTGAAAATGAAACTAGATACTGGATTGTATCGAAATTGGAAGATTTGAAGATTTGTTTTTCCTCTCTTCCTATTGGATCTATATTGTTTATATACCATTGCACATAGGTTTTCTATTTTGCATACTCATTTATATTGATATATTATTATAGGGTCAATTTATCAATTTATGGTGTCAAAATTTAGTTGATAATATATCGTTTACATGTTAGTTGATAAAATTCCTTGACTAATTCTTGGAAATATCATTTTCAGATCAGCTACTTTCATCTTTTTATATACCTTTGTTAGCGAATTTTATTTTAAATAATACATATAATTTTGATATAATTACTTTTATTGTTATTTTTAATTATTTATTAATTGTCTCATTCTAGCTTCGGCTAAAGCATGTCGGTGATTACTAAACCGAGGATCAATGTGCAATGAACTTTTTTTTTTTAAACACAAAACACTGCTTGCCGTACGCCGTCAGTTATTCCGCCAATATTGTTTAACTTTCAACAGAAAAATGACAGCCCCATCAGATAGAGAAAGGTTATATGTCACTTTAGTTTCTTGTACATTTGATCAGCATAGATGGAAAATTGTAATAATTATAATTACAAAAATAATAAGAAATTAAAATCTCATTTATTAAAATAAAAAATATACTAACAAATTTAAAATTTTATAAAAATAAAAACCAATTTAACTTTCTTTACTTACTAAAACTTTGTTTGATATTATGTGTGTACAGGTTATACATATTATTTTTAATACATAAATTAAGCTATAGAAACAAAAGCAATATATATATATATATATATATATAAATAAATACAATTTAATTTAGTTAACCATTTAAAAGAAAAAAATACAACCTTCCCCCTCCTTCTACGCCAAACCCTTCTGTTATTTAGTGTTAATCCGTCACAATACACAGGGCATGCAAAATCCCACAGATTAATTTGAAGTAATCTCGAAAAGAATAATAGTCATGAATTAGAAATCTCAATCAGGATTGATCAAAACATCTCTTTTATGTTTTCCTTCTTACTTTATTAAGAATTCCAAATATGGGTGAAAACGAGTCAAATCTAATCGACTATAACTTGCTCAAATTATATTTGTATAATTTATCGAGTTTGAAATAAAACTCGTGCATAGTTTAACTACCGAACCAAGCACGAATACGAATAGAGACCTAATAATTTGAAGTTTTCGAGTGAGTTTCATCTAATATCAATATAAAAAAGTAATTTAATAAGGTCCGAGTAATCAATCAAAATTTAAAATATACTCATATTCTACTGGTTATTATTTCGAATCAAACTCGAATCGAACTTCTAGCTAAGTATTGAGCCCGAACCGTTTAGTTCTATTTACAACCTTAATTCCAAATATATAAAAAAGAACGAAAATTAAAAAATAAATAATAAATAAATCAACAATTCAATTCAGTCCCAAACCGAAATTCGCAAATCAATTTTGCACCAAACATAAATGCTTGTCTAGCAGACATTTACTTATATTCTTCTTCCATCTCTATAATCTTGCAGTGATTTGTACGATTTGAGTGATTTAGAGTCCCGACTTTTCTTGATACCTTTTGCAGTCGTTTAGTATCTTGTGAGAAATTTATATGTTTAATATTCCACCGGTTCTAAAATTGATAATTTTAGGTTCTACCAAACTAGGTTTATATGTAATTTTAAAATTCTAAGTTATGATATTTAAGTTAAACTTTCAAATATCAAAATTTGAACATAATAGTATTTTATATGTAGTTTGCAATATTAGTTTTAACATCGATCAAAATAAAATAAATTTACTTCAAATTTGAGTTTAAGATCACACAAATGTGTTAGATTAAAAGTAGATCTATAAAAAAAAAAAAAAAATTGACAAACGGCAAAGATGAAAAAGTAAAAATAAATAATTAAATAAATAAAGCAACATACAGGATAAGTAAAAAAAGGCAATGAGAGAGGTAACCCTGATCCGTGTGAGAAGAGCCTCTACTATGCTAGCCTCGTCTATAAGTGGGAAGTAGCCCATTGGATTCCTCTGCTTAAATTCCCCAGGCAACATGTTATTGCATTGGCAAATAAGATAACAAAGCCATTAGTCTGCCTAGGTTTATGCGGGTTATGAAGCTAAAAAAAAATTGTGCTTTGAAAGTACCTGTTATAGTAGCACTCTAACACAGTGAATCCTCTGCATTACGGTGCACCTGAAGAACAGTACGCTGTTTCTTTTGTGTTGTGACTTGATTTTAGTCAAACCAATCAAGTTCACTTATAGATTGTGCTTATTTCTGTAGTTCCTCTCCATAAGTTTTGAGTTGCAGTTAAGTAATTCGTGTCCATCACTTCTGCAACAATGAACTTTTTTTCTTATGGAAGACTTTTTTTTTTTTTTTGGGTCACCAGAACGAAGCAAGAGGATGGTGTAAGATCCGAGTTTAATTCAGACACATTATGATACTAGATAAAATAAATTTAGTAAGATCGAATAAGAAAATTACCCATCAGATGATCCAAACAATGGATTTAGAATTACAATTGAAAAAATGTGAATCATTAACATACTTTGATACCATAAATCCTTGAAGTGTAATTAAACTAGAACTGCAATTGAATTCCAAAACGGCTAAGGAAAGAACAAGCAGTTTTATATGTCCCCTAGAAAAAATGCTCCCATTCACTTCCAATTTTCTTAGGTTCAAGAAAATCAACACTAGAATTGCCCCTTCCTTTCATTTTGCTTCTTATTCCCTCAATTCTTTCAACAACCTTCCTCACTGCTATGTCAAATGCATCATCAACTGTCCCTAAACTAGACCTCGGATCGGAGTAAATCACCCTTGGAATCAATCTTATAACCTCTTCTCTCATAACTTCAACTTCATCTTCCGAAATCCCTCCCAAAATCTCTTCAATATTCACTGTACCATTCCCTAGGCCCTCCTCAGGTATAAAAACTGAATACTTTCCGTGATTCTTTGGCAAATGCCACATATACTGAATATAAGCAGATCCCGGATGGAAGAAAACAGGTATGCAACCTGCAAGAATCGAATCAAAAGTCGATCGCCTAGTGTACGAATCCCCGGAAGGCTGCAAACAAAATCTTGACTGTTGAAACATCTTCATCAAACGAATAGGGTTGTCGCAACTTTTCACTTTGCAGTCCAACAACGTACATTTTCTCCCCGACGCTAAACATTGATTGATAATATTCCGGCGGATAGAATTTAACATCTTAGGCCTCGGAGCACCCACAAAAGAGAATAAATATGGTCTTTTCGAGTTTTGAACCTTTTTTTGCCATTCAAATATCTCACCATCTGTTGAAGCATGGAAATAAGTAGGATAAGGTACCGCAAATTCATTATTTCCCCATGGCCTGGATTCAATAATAAGCATCGTCATGTTCTTGACTTCTGGCAATGACATAAGTCGATTTCCCCAATCAGAGTTATTATCACTTTGTCTATTAAAATCCCAAGAAACCCTACCGGCTACAAAGAAATGATCTCGACCCTCCATTTTTCTCCATTCAGGTTTTTTGGCTAGCCATTTTGTTAATTCAAGAGGGTTTGCATCTCTTACTGATGTATTATAGCCATCCCACAAATATCGACCTACGTCTAGGCCAGCATAATATGGGACAAAAATTGCTGAAGCCAACGACGAATCGTTTGTTAAGCACTTGTAACACTTCATTTTTTCATGGAAAATAATTTCTAACACAAATTGATTTGTCACATACCAACTTGTATTTTGGAGTACATTGCCAGAATTTTTAACCTTAGGACCTAGGCCAAAATTCGTTAAGGACTCACACATATTGAACCATTTAATAAGTGATGAACAATTTTTCAAAATATCAACATTGAATCTACTAGGAAGATCATGAACATAAATATACTGACCAAGGCATGAGTCTTGAACTTGTTTAGGCCTATTATCCTTCTTATCGGAAACTGGGTTATCGGTAAAATTCATTGTGGTGGGGCAAGGGTCACGAGTGGATGGAAAATAGGAAAGCAAGGTGATGCCATTTTTGGCTGCTAATAAAGCTAAATAATGGCTGACAAATGTAAAGAGACACAGAAGAAAGAAAACAAACCAGAATTGCTTCTTGCAGTACTTGCTTATGAATATTTTCTCCATTTGATCTTTCTTGGGTTTGATGATGGAGGAGGAGTGAAGGTAGAGACAGAATATACGAGTGGAATACTAAAAAGTGTAATATGTATTTGGTTATATAAATATGGCAATTTTAAAATTCTTAGACATATTTTTAAGGAATGGAATAATTAGAGGATTTCTATATATATATATATTACCTTGTTTATAATATCTGTGAACACATATAGATGGGATTTAATGCAACATTAGTGGGATTCTTGTTGTATGGAAATACTACATATCTTTTAATGCAAATATGGTAGGATTTCATGGCAATTATTTCCCTAATTTCTTCTCCAAATGAATTTTCATTTTCCATGATACTTCCTTTGTCCAATTTATATTGTTCTAATTTGTTGACAATATTGAGCACGGATTTCAAGACACTATAAAAATATAATTATATATTTTACTTTTTGTATATATTAAATATATTGAAAAATATGATATACGAATATATTAAGCATATAAAAATATTTAAAAAATATAATATATAAATATGTTTTTAAAGCGTCTTAAAATCTTTGTCAAACATTGTAAAAAAATTAGGTAAAATATGAGTTGAACGGAGGGAGTATTTCCTTCCAAAGTGGAAACAAAAATATTTGAAATGCAAGCGTCTTCGAACTACTTATATAATTTATTTTTTTAATTGTAAAAGGGTTTTTTTGGCTCTTAATGGTAACGAATATATATAAATATAGAAAAAAGAATACGTGGCATGTCATATCCAAACTTGAGTATAGAGCATTCTAATAATATATTTTTTTAAACACTTTTTTCGTAGTCCAACTGTATAAATGATAACAAAGTGAGAAAATAAGGGATTTTTTATTTTAAAAAAAAAATTAATAATCTAAAACCCCATTATTTAGAATCAAGAAAATAGTATATCTAAATTCTACTAAAATTATAGTATAAATATAATGAAATTTTAATATATAAAATAAAAGAGTTTTACTTCATAAAATCACTTAAAAATTAAGAGGCTCCCTTATTTTTTTATGAGTTTGTCATCTTTATAATTGAATTGCCAAAAAAATATTTAAATAATTCATTATTAGAATAGAATAATCTATAGTAAAATTTGGCTATGGCACGTCATATATCTCCACCACTTTGTCTTATGTCGACCTTGAGCTTAAAATTGTGTTTGCCAAAACATGAGAATTTTGTTATTCGGGATTTTTTTTGAGTTGCATACTCTGTACTTCATTTTGAAGCAATTGCTACTCTAAGTTAGTTAATATCATGTGCATTATTATTTCTGCCTAAATAATCGTGGAATTATGACAAGGAGAGTTAAAAATCCTTTTGTGGAATAAAAATTTGTCTAATTATATTTTATTTAAATTGATCAAATTTAAAATTAATCATTAAGCATATGTATTTGAAGATCAAATACAAGAACACTGAAGATAATTGTAAAATGTTAATGTAATTTTTTTATGAGAATAATCTCAATATTTATTATATAAGGAACTAATAATTTTGATTTAAAAAATGCTCAATTTAATTAAAACAAAATTAAACTATGCCAATTTTTATATAAGAAAACGAAGGATACATGATAGTTAGTAAAGGAATTTAAGAAAAGAAAAAGGAAATATTTCATCCGTTCTATAAAAAGTGGCATAGTTTGAATTTTTTGATTAAATTGATTAAATTTCAAATTAATAATTAACGTTATATGTTTATTATGTATTTAAACAAATGAACGTTGAATTTAAAAGTACATTTGATGTAGTTTCTAATTATTATAGTTTCGTCGCATATCGATTTATAGATTAGTAGTAATTTTGATTCAAAAAATGGTCAATTTGACCAAAAAATTCAAATCAAATTACTTTTTATGAGATGGAGAGAGTATGATACTACGTGCGCAAACAATTCAAAACAGAAAGAGAATAAACGTAGTACCAAAAATAAACAATAAAGTAACCATATTAGAAAATTGAAACAGAAACGTTAATATTGGTTAATCGTGTTTTTTTTAGTATTATTACTATTTTAATATTTATCACACATACACACACAATTTCTGGATTATAGTGACCTTGGAATTTTTTAGGGTGATAGCAAAGATATGTTCGGCCAATTAAAATTTATAATTTTAAATTAACTCTTAAGCAGCTATTTAACATAAAACATAGTATTGCATAAAAAATATGGTGGTGTGCTTGCATCTATTAAAAGCTCCTACATCTCTCTCTGCCTTATAATTTTTACTTACATTAAGGGATAAAATTTTCACTTAATATGAATATATTTCACTAAAAAAATAAAAAAATAAAAACTCAATCAAATAATACAAATATTCTTCATATTAACATATCAATTTTAGAATAAATAGATTAATAATAATAATAATAAAAGCATACCGTTGTATTATTTTTTAAAAATTAATTAAAAATTTGCCAAAAAATCTCACTAATCCCTCGATTTGAGCCAAATAAAAAATAAAATGTAAATAAAAATTAAGAAAAATATTAATTAAAACTTAGTCTATTGAAATAATTATAATATCAAATTAATATACTTAGAATCTTTTATTTTTTAAAGACTAAAGTACACATTGCACCCCAACTGTTTATCGAAAATAAGATTTGCACCCTAGACTTCTAAAATTTACAAAATCATACCAAATTTTCAATTTAGCAATTAAATGCACCCCAGGTTCATTCTCCAGTCAGATTTTTGCATGATTTTCAATGATGTCATCTATTCAGAGGGCATTTTAGGCGACACAGAAAAGTCTCTCTTCTCTAAACATTTTACACTCGTGTAAGAAGATCTGCCCTAAACCAACGTTGCAGACTGTGGTGTGAAGCT
>JAUMHB010039876.1:0-18973 GCA_032359685.1 Pittosporum tobira
GATATAATTTATAATAAATATCAATTTTTTATGATAAAAATAGATTTATTTAAGTTTAATTAATAGCGTTAATAATAAATAACTAACTAGATGTAAATGTCTTTTATCTAATTTTTTCACCTTATTATTACCTCCTTTTTTTTTTTACTCTTTTGCTTCCCAAATTATTTTATTCTCCCAAAATGAGTTTTTTTTTATTTACTTATTTTATTCTCCCAAAATGAGTCTCTTTTTTATTTTTTTTCCCACTTCACTAAAATGTAACTTAATAATAAATCACATAAAATATTAGTCATAAATTATTAGAATATTTTTTTTTATATTTTTTTATTAAAAATTTATTTTTAAAAATTTAAATTAAAAAATTTATTATAAGTACCATGCGCGAAGTGTGATATATTTTTTTAATTTTTTTTAAAGAAAAAAAAAAGGGAAAGAAGAATAACACCTGGCGAGCAAAGACGCCGCGTCCTAACATCTATATCCTCTTATATAGAAAAGAATTTATTTAAAAATAAAATGAAGGCCGTGGATGATGTGAAAAGGTGGCACTGTGGCAGCACAAATGAGCTACTACAGCCGTACAGCTCCCCCTTCCTCCATTTTTTTTTATTACAGCCTGATTTTTTTGGATTAACATAACAAACGGGGGAGGGACACAGACTCCAGAAAAAAAGGTATAAAGACGAAAAATAAAAATAAAAAAATCTACGACTGTCCCTTGGGACAATTCTGAGAAAGCGAGAGAAGTTTGTCTAGTTCAAAAGCCCATTTCTTCATCATCTAGAGAAGCATCATCCACCGCCTTTGACATTTCGCAGTCTAGCAGGTTTTCTTAGCTCTTGCCTTTCTTGGTTGTTTTATGGTCTCAAAATCACTTTTTTCTTATCATGGTAGATCATTATGAACTCACAAGTATGTATTTATGTATGATTTTTTTAACTTTAATTATGAAAAATCCCAATTTGTACTGAGTGATGTGCTGATAGGAGTATTAATTTTTTGTGTTCTGTGATAACAAGTGGTGTTATCTGTCTTCTTCCATTTTACTGTATTGATTTCATAATTAGTCATTATTAAACCCAAAGTAGAAGTAGGGATATTCATATACTACAACTAAACCATCATTTCCAAACAATTGTTCAAAATTCCATAACTCAATAATTGCTTTTGCTAGCTGTTGACACCAAGAATTCAGGTTTGTAATTCTCGGATGTTGTCTCATTATATTTTTGTTTCTGCTACTTGTAGTCAAATCGATAGTCAAATACAGACAAGATGTGGGGGATTCTAAGGCAAAGAATTTCTGCCGGAGGATTTCCTTATCGGGTAATCAAAACACATTGATTTATGACTATAATTTAAAAAAGAAAAAAAAAATTCTTTATTTATGTGTGCGTAAATCTTATTCAAACTGTTTCCTTTTCTTTCGTATGCGCTTGTCGCCATGTGCAGATGTTTAATAGTCCTGCAATATCGGTGTTGAGGACATACTCTTCTGCTGCCAAAAAGGTGATTTGCCCTAATCTATTATGAATATGTTATCTTTGTTGTTTGTACCAGTTCATTTGGCTTCATGTTTGACTCACCATTAGTATAATATTTGTTCGATTATGTAGTCCTGTTTAGGGTGTTTTGCAAGTGAAAATGCGACTGCTTTTCATTTTCATGTTACTATCAACAGCTGCTTTTAATTCTTATATCCCTGTCTAGAATATATGGGACATACATGCTCGGTAAATTGTATATTTTACTGTTGAGATATTTATTAAATAAAATTTTAACAAGCTTACAGATGACAGTGAGAGAAGCTCTAAACTCTGCCCTCGATGAGGAAATGTCTGCTGATCCTAAAGTCTTCATAATTGGTGAAGAGGTAGGTTAAGTCGTTGGAAATTATTTCACAAAATTCATTCGTTGTTGCCTCTATTTATCGCTCCCTTTCTTAATGCAGGTTGGGGAATACCAAGGTGCATATAAGGTTGGACTACCTCTATATATAATTAGTTGTGGGACTAACCGTGATTTTGGTCATCTAACCAGTCTGGAAAAATAAATCCTTTTTTAAAGGTTTCCAAAGGATTATTGGAGAAGTTTGGACCTGAGAGAGTTGTTGATACCCCAATCACAGAGGTTTCATTCTCCTCAACTTGGCCATTTACTTACTTATTATTATTATTATTTTATCGGTTAATTTAGACTACTACGGATAGTTATCTGTTTATATTTTTCCTGAGTTTGTTTTATGGTTCAAGTTATCTTAATGAATTATATATTACTGGAAATATTTGTTACATTTTTACAGGCGGGCTTTGCTGGGATTGGAGTTGGTGCTTCTTATTATGGTCTTAAGCCAATTGTAGAGTTTATGACGTTTAATTTCGCTATGCAGGTTAGTTAAATCGTAATTGTATTCTTTTTCTACCTGAAAATTTTTCAAGTCTTCTAATTGTTTCAGCTTATGTCAGGATTAGTTTTTCACTTCCCAAAAGAAATAGTTAAATATGAAGCCTGATAAAGTTGGTCCTTCATATGGTCAATCAGCATTTGGAATTCTTTTCTAGCTGTTCAGCTGAATCTCAGACTAACCTATCAGGGAACTGAATGCTTTCCCAACTATTTTTACTGCATATTCATATTACCATGTATTCTGTACATGCTTTTTAAATTTAAGGTAGCGAGGTTTTGCTTCTAGTTGAATCATCTTAAGCAGCCAAAGTGTTAAGGGCTTGATAATTTTTGAGCTGATATGATAACTTTTTATACCCATCCTATTAGTACAACACCATCAATAACTGAATTACTATCATGATGAATGTTTGTTAGATATTTTGAATAGAACTTCTGAGTGAATATATGATTTGTTGCATTTCGTTATTTAATTAATTGGCTCCGAATGTTTTTTCGTTATCTGAATATTGAACTTCTTATGCATTATCAGGCAATTGATCACATCATTAATTCTGCTGCAAAGACGAACTATATGTCTGCTGGCCAAATTAATGTGCCTATTGTTTTTAGAGGACCAAATGGTGCTGCTGCTGGTGTGGGTGCCCAACACTCCCAGGTATGGGTCATTAATCATCTGACAGTAACCTCAGTGAAAGGCCATGGTAAATTGATAAACCAAGTTTTAAGTGCTTTTATTTTGTTAAGGTTTTGAAGTGTTGTAACTTGTATTTATCAGCTCTGGATAGGCAAGAGATCTTACATTCTCTGCAATTTGATTGGCAAACATATTATTCGCTTAATCTATTTCAGTAAAGATTGAGTATGCTTTTGATTACTTGCAACTCAATTCTTGAATATTTGATCATTGAGCTACGTGTTGACATTGCTAAAAACTGAAAACTTCTGATTCTTTACTTCTTTCTGGATGTTTAGTATTTTGGGTTGAAGTTCTAAGGTTCCTTTCATATTTGAGCTTTGCTAATGTGATTATTGGTCATGGCTTGAATTATTTGGCTCTAATATTTAATATCTACTAAAATCAGCAACAAGAAGAACCTTTGAGGATGTTTTATTGTTTTATTTGGAATGACACAGTGTTATGCGGCATGGTACGGTTCATGCCCTGGATTGAAAGTCCTTTCACCATATTCATCAGAAGATGCTCGTGGACTTCTAAAAGCTGCCATTAGAGACCCTGATCCGGTTGTTTTTCTTGAAAATGAAATGCTGTAAGTAAGCTGTATTACAATTTCATTTTAAAACCAATTTTATATTGATTTTATGTTTAAAATTGATGGAATCTAGCGTAAAATTTGCTCTTCAGATATGGTGAGTCTTTTCCTGTATCAGACAAAGCTCTTGATTCAAGCTTTTACCTCCCCATAGGTAAAGCTAAGGTACTTCCTGCAAAGCTTCTGAAAGTGATTTTTCTCCCTACGTATGTGTACTTTAAAATCCTATGCTTGTAAAACCAATTACAAGTTTCTTAATTCTGGTCTATCTTTAACAGATTGAGAGAGAAGGGAAGGATGTGACAATTACAGCTTTTTCAAAAATGTTGGGCTATGCTCTCAAGGTCCATTTGCATGCTACTTCGAGCGATTGGAATAGAAAATATGGAGTCGTTATTTATGTCGTCATTGCGTTTTCCTGTTAAATTTCATTCAAATTCTTATTTATATTGTCATTTAGTTTTAATCAGAAAATATCTTACCCTCTTTTTTGGATGTAATTTGCTACTTGATATTCAGGCAGCTGAGATATTGGCAAAGGATGGGATAAACGCCGAGGTAAATAAATGCTTAACAGGAGAGCCGAACTCTTACATTTCTTATATTTTTATTTTAAATTTTTTTGAGCTATTCCTGTTTCTTTACTCTGAAAAGCATCTTCCTCTCAGTTTGTAAGGTGAAATTAATTTTCCTTTGTAGGTAATAAATCTGCGCTCAATTAGGCCGCTAGACAGACCGACGATCAATTCTTCAGTTAGGAAAACGAACAGGCTGGTAACGGTTGAAGAAGGTTTTCCTCAACATGGTGTTGGCGCTGAAATCTGGTCTGGTCCATCACTCCATCTCCTATCCACAAAATACTCCATATCGAAATTTAAATAAATTTCGCATATATAGTACTTTTACGTGGTGGGTCCTTTGGATCAACTATTAAATAACGGTGTGTATGCTTGTGTTTCATTGTAGTGCTTCTGTTGTTGAGGAAATCTTTAGTTATCTTGATGCTCCAGTTGAGAGGATCGCGGGTGCTGATGTTCCCATGCCTTATGCTGCTAATCTTGAGAGACTAGCCGTTCCACAGGTCCGTCATTTTTCTGATTCCTCTTTCATAGCTATTCGGATTCTGATATTTTATGGTATTATTTTTGGCCAATTTGGATAGGTTAAAGTTAAATTTTTTTTTTCCTTCTTTTGGGCTATGAAATGTTCAGGTTGAAGATATTGTTCGTGCAGCTAAGAGAGCATGCTACAGAGCTGTGCCCATGGCTGCGACGGCTTAATTAACCTTGAAGGTTCGGAATGTTTGAACTCTGTTTAGGATGTTTTGGTGAGATAGTTTTCGACTTCAAAGTTGGTTATTATGAGTTTGATGAGGACTTTTCCTACTTTTTGTCAGTCCTTTTCTCCAAAAATCTCTTTTGGTGATTTGGGAAGAAACTAGCAGTTAGAAAACTAAATAAATAAGGCGACAATAGTTCACTATGTTGGCTGTGCTCCTTAATTTGCTACAAGTCTATAACCAATGGTATGGAGATGCAACGTATTGGTGATATGATTTAAGGATTTTTTAAATATTTTTTTTTTCTTTTTCTTTTATAGGAAATATCTATGACTAACTAATCATTTCATTGATTAAGAAGAGATTTAAGCCCATTTATACGGAGTAATGTTTGGAAGCTTTTGACACACTTGCGATGACACTACATAATTAAAATAATTTTGAATAATTTTTTTTTATTTAACGTGTTATCGGAACACGGTAAGAGTTGGAATAAAATATCTTTTTGGTTGATAGTATAGAACAATTATTAGGTATGGACGGATTTATATATTGAGTAATACTTGCATTATTGTGGCTCTGTCCAAGTCGGTAAGCATCCCTTGATGAATTGTTAAGATAACACACATTAATGTTTATATGGTTTTTATCTTAAACATTAAGAGGCAACCCATAAGTTTTTTTGGACGATTTCATAATTTGTTAAAACTAGCTCGAATGATCGTTATTGTCCGGTTAGACATATATTATAAAAAAATTATTATAATATTTTATGTATTTTTTTAATATTTAATTAATTTTAAGTTAAAATAGTTGATATTATGTATATATATTAATAAATTATTTATTTATTTGATAAATAAATTTTTGAATTTTATTTTAAGATAAATTTTTTGATTTTATTTTTTTTGTAAATAATAATCTATTATAATTTTTTAAATTTGATCGAATTTATGTTTATATATATATATATATATATATAATTAAAAGTTATTTATAAATTTTTATATTTTTGTTATTCATTTATTAATTCATGTATGTTATATATATATATATATAGAGAGAGAGAGAGAGAGAGAGATTAGTATTTTTTTAAAAAGATAATTCACATTCCTTCAAAAAAAAAATTATTACAATAATTAAATTATATTTATTTATTTATTGATTATTTATTTATTAATTGAATTAATTGATTATTGATATTAAGTTAATTAAATAGTAATTAAAAAATATGATAGCGTGAATTGACGAAAAAGACATATAGGTTGTATTACATTATATATTAAAGGGTAAAATTGTTTAAATGTGTAACGTGTTGAATAAAAAAAATGAGATTTATGCTTTATATATATAGATAGATGGTTTTTGTTAAGGGTAACAGAAATAACAATTAAAAATATTATTATTCATGATCAAAATAACAGAAGAAATGTCTTAATAAAATAAATTTAACTGATATCTAGATAATAAATAAATAAATAAAATAGCATAGCCGGATGGCATGTTATACTAAGCATTAATTATTGGAAAGTCAGTAGCAGTTATGGATCAGTTAATTAGTCGTCTTTGATTAGCATTATATATATAGTATATGGTATATAGTATGTTGTTTAGTTTGCACCGAGGCTAATCAGTGATGATTATGTGATGACACGCACTAATTATGGTCAGTCGGTCAAAAATGCATTAATTTTCAATGACCCACCGATAGGGGCGGAAAAATCTGAATCACGATCCGAGTGGAGGAGGAGGTCATAAGACTCGGTCAAGCTTAAGACTGACTTTTCCTTCGTCCCTATTTAAATTATTAACATTATTGTTTAATTTTTTTTTTTATTTTATCAAATGTGATTCATGATTTCATTTATTAATTTAACATTATAGGTTATTATTTTATTTACTATTTTAACATTATGTTTCACCACTTTGATTATTATTTTAAATTATAATATTAATAATATGATTCATTATTTCAACTATTATTTGTTAAGAATAATTTGAATAATTTACTCATAATTAAATATATTTTTAATATTTATAAAAAATAAAGTGTGACGATATTTTATGAGACGAAAAGAATACTATATCCTACTACTATTCGAAATCCAACACGCACATAATTATTATTAATATTATAACATATAGATTTGTCCAACTCGAAACAAAATATTAGTATATAACATGAAAAATTGTAAAGAGATATCTATTATTTATAATAAAAAAAATAATATGAAATATATTTTTTCAAAATTTAAATATATATATTTTTTAATTATATTAGTTAATATATTATATTTTATTAAATAAATATGTAATTGATGTATACGTAATAATAGCCAACAGTAAATAGAAGATCCTTTATTTAGAAGAAATAAAAGACCATCCGTCTACATAATAGAAAGGGGGAAGACCTATAATTGCGTTAACTTTGACCAGCTCACTAACAACAATTTAAATAAATAAATATCTGAATCTTTATGGTTTCTTTTCGTTCAGTATCAGTTTGTATATATTTCATTCGTCTCGTAAAAATTAATAATAATTAAAATTTTTTGATTAAAATGATTTTTTTTTTAATTAAAATGAATATTATTCTATACATGTATTGATGACAAGATTATGATAATTAAAAATTATATTAAATTTAATATTTGTTTTTAAGAAAATAATAATAATTAAATTCGAATTAATTCCAATATTATTTTTTTTGAAGGGAATGAGTAGATTCATATGATCTAAAAAAGAAAATCTAATAGATTTGTATAAGTGGTCGACCAGTAGGTAGAAAAAATATCAGTATATTAATTGAACCTCCACCATAAAAGAATGTTCTCGTTACTACTGTATAGTAGTATACAACAAATTACTGGATAATTTTGAAACCAAAAAATAGAAAAACACATTTACAATTTTGCCCATCCTAGTATTTCCGAACGAATTGTTGCGAGTCCTTGTGACGCGTAAAGGGAACAGGGTAAGCGTGAGCGTCTGAAACGGAGGAGGAACAAACCTTAAATCAATTGAATTGACTCTCTGTTCTCTCCTTCCTTCATTCTTCTCTCCCTTTTTCTTTCTTTATTTCTCCAGGTTTTCTTCATTGCTATTTAACCCAAAGATGAAAACTTCTCTGAAAAAGCTGCGAGGAGGATTGGGGATTCCCAAGCACCAAAACAAGAGAGAGCGTCGCCTTCAACAACCTCTCGTCAAATTGGATGAACTTTCTCAGGCTTTTCGGGTACCCCTTTTTTACTCATGCTCCACCTCCAATTGATTTTTTTTTTCTCAATTTTATTAATTGATGCACTTAAAGTTGAGAGGTCATTCTGTCATACAATTCAGCAACCCATTATCCATGAACCCATCATCATTTCATGGATCCGTACACTATGTTTATCACTAGCCCTTTGCTGGTTTGTCCTGACTTTTAACATTTCTAATGACACCGATGGTTTAGGTGTACTAGTAGTTTTATTATCGGTACTATTGTATAATAACTTTGGGTGTCATATATTTGGATTTAGCTGATAACTGATGACCTTTAAGGTTAAGTTTTCATAGTAAAATATTATGTCATCCATTTGAACTGTCGTGGTCCAAAGCCAGTTGCACATTTTTAGCTCCTTCTCTATGAATCGTTTCCATATGGACCTTATGATTCACTAGAGTATCTATAGCACAAAGTCCGATACTTGTTAAAAACTTCAACAGTCTGCATTATTTAAACTGTATATGTGGTATTTTACTTAAATCAAGAACAGTAATTTTTGACCTGCCACTTTAGACATAGTTTCTTCCTTTTTCTTCATTATGAAGTTGCTGAATGTAATTACTAATTAGTAATCACTAATTACATTCTTTCCATATTGTCCATTGATCTAGTTTTTATTTTTATTTTTTTGGAACCACTATTTAAGATTTGCTTCAGGTAATGATTTAATGAAGGGACTGAAATTAAAATTAATCCTGATATTATACTTCTTTCAATCTTTCTTGCATTAGCATATCTGCACATCATAAGGAAAAATGCATGGACTTCAGTCCCTTTCATTATAGCCTCACCTAGAGCAAATCTTCAATACCGCTGATAGTTCCTTAATATTGACAAGAATGCTGGTGATAGCGACCTGGTAGTGGTGCAGTAGCTATGATTATATTTTTCATACCATTCAAAGGAAAAAGAAGAAGAAAAGTTTTTAGGTTCTCAATCTCAAGTTCCGTTTTACCTGTTATGATATTAAAACAACAATATCACACTGTAGATTAGGATTAGATTAGGATGGAGTCTAACTGTTTCAGGCTTTCAGCAGAGTGGGCTTCATCTAACCATGGTGATGATTGAAACTTCATAATATGCATTTCGGTGTACAGTTTTATTAAATTAAGGAAATCTGATTCAAATGTTTATTTGCTTTTCTGAACTGAAGGATATGCAAGACATGAGAGATTGCTACGATAGCTTATTTTCCGCTGCAGCGGGAACGGCCAACAGTGCATATGGTATGTTGCTGATTTGTTCTCTACATTTCAATTTCTAATATCATTTTAGTTTGTTGGCATATTTGGAGCTCTTTATTTCATTTTTGAATGAAGTTTGGGTTTGCCCTTCGGGTTATTAGGAGGTCTAGAAAGGACAATGTTTTGTGACTGTGTCGTTGCTTTGCAATCCTTTCTAGAAAGGGCAATGTTTTGTGAATGTGTCATTACTTTGCAATCCTCTGCCGCCTCTTGAATGGAAGAAGGCCAGGATTATTCAGGATGTTGTTGCTTTACAGTCCTTTACGGCCTCTTGAATGGAGGGGCGCCAGGATTATTCAGGATAGCCTCTTACTTTTTGACCTTTTGGGGGATAGTTTAATCTTGTGGCCTAACAATTATGAATTCTGACTTCTTGCTGAAGTATGACGATTTTGAATGTCATCTTAATTCCTTTAAGTGTTCATTGGATGTTATTTCTATACTTTGTTATCTACCTAGAGATTCACTAATTTGAACATCATGTACTCTCAGAATTCTCAGAATCATTACGAGAAATGGGTGATTGCCTTCTTGAGAAAACTGCATTGAATGATGATGAAGAAAGTGGTAAGTGATTATTCCTTTTAGTAGATGTCATCTCTGGAATTTCCTGTACAAAGTTGATATGGATTCTCTTAATGTAGTTATGTTATAATATGTTCTAATTACGAGGAAGTCGGTTCATTTGCATGCCATAATTTGCAAACCAACTATCACTTAAATTTTCAACGTCCCTGGAAATACTCATTTAATTGTGTTGCTTTCTTTGTTGTTAGTTTTTGTTTTTGGGTTTTAAAACCTTTTGTACTTTATGTTGAATGCAGGTAAAGTTTTGCTGATGCTTGGAAAAGTGCAGTTTTCAATCCAGGATCTTGTTGATCGCTATGTGCATCCTTATGCCTATGTGTTTAAAGCTTACTGTATTTGATTTCTTTCCTACTTTATGTGTTATTGACTAGTGGATGCAATTTTCTTTCAGCGTTCTCATATTTTCCAGACAATTACAATCCCATCAGAGTCCCTTCTTAATGAGCTGCGCATTGTTGAGGTCAGTTCAATATGGAGCAATTAAAGTAATCAGCACATAACAAGTATTAATTAGTTTTGTGCCAATTAAATATTGTTTTGCTGCTATTTCTTCCCATTATAGATGCTTATTTGTCCCCTTTGTTTTCATTTTCTTTTCAGCTTTTGGGCATGTTAATGAATATCAATATTTGGCAGCCTAGTTGTTTTTGTAGGCGTTCTTATTTATTTTTCTTTCTATTATATATATTTGCAATATATACCACATACTATATAAAGCATCTATTAGATGTAAAGATTCTTTGCATAAAAAATTACCATAAAAACAATCTTATTGAACACAACTTCATTTCAAGTACTGTAGAACTTCAAAACTCTTATTCAATCGATGAGGTAAAGGACTAATTCTGCCTTGGTGGGGCCCTAGGCACCCAGCCAAATCAAGGCGGCAGAGGACCACCTAGTGTCTTGGCAGGACCTAGAGCCTAGAAGATTTTCAGAACACTGCTTGAGGTCCAAATTTTCCCATCAAAAGAAGAAGAAATAAAAAGTGGGATCATGAACCAGTTACGCTGATGCATGGGATTTGTGAATTGCAGATTTAATATGTATCTAGACACCTTACTAGAAACCAAGCGTAGCATTTGAATAGGTAAACTTGAACCCCAAAACAAGGGTAAATGGTTTTTGTAGCTGTATAACAGTGCAAATCCATTATCCTCAAACAATGATGAGCAGCTTCAGTTCCTCCTAACCTAATCTCATTGATCTTTATTTCTTAATTGTTTTTGAGAGGGGATCGGAGCAAGTGGGGAGAGGAAGTTGTATGTGACTTCTTGACTTCTTACCATGCGAACAGTTTTTATGGTTTCGATAATCACGAGCTCTATAATTTTTTTATTTTTTTTTTGGTGGCTTAGCCAGGTAACCGGTTTTTCACTGGTTAGAAGTGTGAGTTCTGATTAGAGGTCACACTCTTCCACTCATGTTGCTTTGCAGCTTTTCTTATGTTGGTGTTACTTTTTATTTCTAGTGTCGAAGTGTTTGTCTCAAACTGTCTAAATCCTTCCATCTGTAAATATGTCACTGCTTCTGTGGAGGATAACCACAAATGCATGTTACTGCTCAAAAATTGATTGGTCTTATTTATTTATTTTCACTTATCAGTCAAAAAAGTATTTATTTATTATTTTCTTTTGTTGATGTAGGAGATGAAGAAAAAATGCGATGAAAAAAGGTTGGAACTTATTTATCCAGTTATTTATTTCATTCTTTCTACTTTTACCACTTGAAAATGAATGTGGTCCACCAACCTTGTATTCATGATCTGCAGAAGTGTATATGAAGAGATGATACCAAAATGCAGAGGGAAGGGAAGATTGAGAAGCAGTAAAGGAGGAGATCACTGTTCTCCTCGCGAACTTCAAGCAGCTCGTGATGAGTACGAGGATGATGTGAGCATATTTGTTTTCCGTATGAAGTCTCTGAAAAGAGGACAATCACGAAGTCTTTTAACACAGGCAGCCCGGCACCATGCTGCTCAGGTTTTTTTTTCATGTTCAAATAGTTTCTTTGCCAAATGCTATCATTATTTTCCTTGCACTGGATTGGTAATGTAGTACCTGTCTATCAATTATGGTTGAAAAAAACAGATGTGTTTCTTCAGCAAGGCTCTCAAATCCCTCGAAGCAATTGAACCCCATGTTAAATTTGTTACTGAACGTCAACATATTGAATACCAGTTCAGTGGACTTGAAGATGATGATGATGATGATGATGGCAATGATGACGACGACAACGATGATGATGATAACGATGACGAGATTGATGATGACTCTGAAGATCATGATGAGGGTGAGCTGACTTTTGACTATGGACGACAAAATGACCAGGGGAAAGATATTTCTACATCAAGGGGGGACTCAATGGAGGTAAGAACTTAAATATTTTCTGCTACTAACATAGCATGCCAGCCTTCTTTACCCAACTATAAAGTGAATCTCTATTTGACAAATCACTGATGCTCTATACTTAAGGCAGACATATGAAAGGGAGTGACTTGGATACTTGTCTTTATCACTTGCGTGACTGGTAGGGTTTATTTGTATTTTTATTGTTTAAAAAAAAGGAATATGATTCATGGTAATATGAACATTTGCTCTATCTTTTTGTTTTGTTTTTAATTTTCCCCATTTGGGAGGAAGTGATTTTCATTAGTTGACGCAATGAGAATTGTTGCTAAGTGCTGTTGAACGGCCAAGAAAGCCTAAAAGGCTGATTGAAAATTCAAAGAAAGAGAGAATTTTATGAAAATCAGCAGAAATCTCCCATTTCTAGTTGAAGGCCTTTATTTAGATTTTGGTCCTTCATCGACTTACTGATGATGTGCAAGTTGTGTAGGCACCTCAAAATCTTGTCCCCCAATGTGTGTGTGTGTTGTGCAGGAGGGATAGTGAGACACATGCACTTATAGCTCCTGATGTAATCACAGAGACTGAATTTGCATGTTAAGAACTGTTAGGATATTTACAACAAATGGAAGATGGCTAGATATCTTGTAAGGCTAGAGTCAGAGGGACTCCTGCTGTAACTGTAATCATGTATCGCTCTGTAGGGTAGAATGGTTCTGTTTACTGTTTAGTGGACATATGATGGGAGAGGACATCTGCTCCTGACCTGTAGCATATCATTCATGGAGTTAGTGTGTATAGCCCATTCTTTCATGATTTCTTAATTACCAAGTTTGATACAAGCATGGTAAAATACATAGTTCGTGAATCAGCATGATAAATTGAGAATTGAGTTGCTAACATACGTTATATTTTGTTTATGTCATTCTGCAGTTGGATAATGTGGACCTTACATTTCCAAAAGTTTCTACGATGGTGGACGCAATGAAGGAATATTCACAGCGGAACTCTGGTAGGAACTCTTTCATCTTTGGTAGAGATCTAGACCCAAGCAGCAAATCAGCTCCACTTTTGGTTGGGAAGGATTCTGACCCTGCGGGAAGGTTAAGACCGATACGACAATCTTCTACACGGAAGAGTTACACATATGTGCTGCCCACACCAAATGAGACGAAGAGTCCTGTTTCTTTACAATCAGATACACAAGTTCCTCAAACAAGGCGAGTAAGTGTAAGTGGAGGAGGTACTACACTTAATAATTGGTGGCATTCATCCCCTTTGGAACAAAAAAAGTCTGATGACAATTTAGAATGTCAGAAATTTTCAGGACCGATTCTATCGAAAACACAGTCAGTACTCAGAGAGAGCAACAACAATACAACTACTTCAACTCGATTACCCCCTCCTATGACTGAGAGGCGGCTCTCATCGCAGCTCGATCAACGTGGTGATAATAAAAAAATTAGAAGGCAAGCTTTCTCCGGTCCTTTGGCTGCCAAGTCGTGGTCAAATAAGTCTAACTTATCTGCCAGTGGTCCTATTGGCTCAACAGGAAATGCTCTCCTGTTTTCTGGATCTCTTTTGCGTACTCCTCTGCCGCGGCCATCATCTTCCCCACTTTTATCTTCAAGTGTTTCACCAACTTTCATGTCATCATCCCCTAAAATAAGTGAACTTCATGAGCTTCCTAGACCCCCTGTACATTTAGCTTCAAAAGGACCTACAAATCTACGGCATTCAAGCCCCTTGCTGCCCAAAGCTCAGGAGCGCTCTCCCACAAATAAATTAATGATGCCATCAAATGTGACATCTAAACTTCCAATACCTCCTCAGACTGTCCATCGTAGTTTCTCTATACCCTCCAGAGGTCAAAGAGAAACAGAGTTACACATGTCCAATACTCTGGAAGCTTCTCAGAATTCTAAGATGTCTGAAGATATTGCTTCACCTCCTTTAACGTTATTTTCCTTATCGGAGGTAAATGAAAATCCTGCTAGTTATTTCCTTTACACCTTGAACAGCTACTACATAATCATGTAGGTTAGAATTTTAGACATGTAAATTCGATATTAATGAATTTTAGACGTGTAAATTTGATGTTAATGAATTTCACAATCCACAAAACACTATCACGAGATTGTTCTTATTAATTGGATATGAATTCTAATCCAATTTTTTTATGCAACAAAAAACTGAAGTAGTAAAGATACAAAATCAATATCAATAAAAGAAGGTTGGTATAAAAATTAGGTAATACAGTGCTACTTGGATTGCTACGAACCTGTATAGTAGACGGTACTGTAATTTAATGATATTCGAGTACTTACATTTTTCTGGAGTTATTCATTTAAGCTCTGTAGCATATTTACACATCAAATCATGATTAGATTTATGATTTATACATACTGAATATCCTCAGTTTTGATTCCAGACTGGTGCAGGCTAATTTGATGTGCTTGTGTAGAAATGAATTTGTTCTTTCAAACTTGCGACCAGAGTTGTGGGGAGCGAATGTTTTTCTCCTGTATCAGGTGAAGCTGTTTATCTGTAAATATATGCTTTGGTCTAGTTCTTCGTTCATCATCTTGTTCTGTGTTCCAGTGAGTGCGCCAAGTGCATAGGATAAGAAACGAGTATGCCGGCAGATGAGAAGTTCGGTATCGTTGCTGGGTCTACCATATATATTATGTATCTTTTGTACGAGAATATGGGGTCGGGTCATTGTGAAAGAAACAACAAATTTTCATTGTAATAGAGGAGTATTTTTTTTTTTTTTATTAACATGTGATCTACTACTACCTCTATTCGAAAATGAGGGGTTCAGTTTTGAAAGGTCAAATCTCTTAATGAAAGGGTAGTGACGCTCTGTTTGTGATTTTTTGGATAAAGAATATAATATAATATAATAAAGAAGAACATAACAAAAAGGAAGAAGAAAAGTGAGAAGATTTTATTATTTGTGATTTTGATTTTATAATAGAAACTTTAACTTTTTTTTTGTTTTTATTATATTTGCGAGTTTTAAAGAAAAAATAAATAAATATCAATAATCACTGGTAAATCCTTAAAAGGGTATAAAATATAAGGGACATGAGATGTAAATTAGATTTTGGTCTATTAGAAATAAAAGACAGTATTGATATTTAATTAAAAAAAAAAAAAAAAAAGGTACTTGGGGTTTCTTTTCTTTTCCCCGTAAAATTTGGCCAGAAAAGTTAGGAGGAAAATTGTGTTTTTTTTTTTTTTTTGTTTTTTTATTAATTTCTTTCATTTTCTATCAACCAAGGAATTCAAACAAAGTAATTGCATAGAAAATTAAATTTTTTTTTTTATTTCTTTTTTGTTCTGTTCTATGTCAAATTCACAAACAAAATTTGAAGTAATACGTCTGGATTAAATATAAGGATGTATTTCTTAAATCCAAAAACTTTTACGTGGGTGGGGTACGATTCGTAGTTACGGACAGATAAAATCCGAGCTGTGATAAATTACTGGATGCAGTTGGTAGTGTATGTACACACCGACCCACGTGTTTAAAAGAGTGCTCAATTATTTGGTGTAGTATGGTTGGCGGCTCATGTTTGAGTTTTGACCAGGCGGTGCACGCGTGCTCCCGTTTGGAAAGGTTGCCGGGCCATAATCCAGCCAGCAGTTGTTGAAATCTATACTAATTCTATACTCTTTTTTTTTTTTTTTTACTATATGATGTTTCTTTGTTGATAATTACATTATTATTATTATTATTATTACCACATAGAAATGTTGTTATGTTGTCTTGAAAAAAATGTCATAAGTTTTTTTTGAATAATTTTCAGTATGAATTTTAAAATGTTTTAAAAACATATTTATTTATAATATTATATATATATATATATATATTTATTTATATTTTAAACATATTTGCATGTTGTATTCTCTATTATATATACTTCTCCGTCTCAAAGTAGCTATCTACTTTGACTATTTTTGGTCAAATAGATTATTTTTACAATTGATATTTATACACTTTTTTCAAAGTTATAAGTGAAGTTAATATAATCATTAGAAATTACATTCAATTACTATAAATTCCAATCTTTGTAATTTAGAAAATGTATTTATATATGCTTAATTTTTAATTTCAAAAATTATAATTTTGACCAAAAAAAATCAAAGATAAATATTTATATTGAGACGAATTAAATATTAAATATAGTATAATGTATAAATGTATTTATAGAGCATTACTATAAATTGTCAAAAAAAAGTTGTAATATTCTTTTTAGGAGTCAGGTACTATTAATTTGGAATGTAGTTACTGCTACCGCTAAAAGAATTTTTTTTTTTTTTTTTTACTACTACTATATATATATATATATAATATATATAGTTATAGTTATTGAAATGTATGGATATTATAGGGTACCAGAAGATCGGCCGGCAATATACATTTTAATAAAAGTAGTTTTCTTTCTTTATTAAAAATTAAAAATTAAAAAAGAAAAAATGAAAAAGAAGAAGATCGAATGCAGTCGCTGCTTTTGTGTTGCTTATTGTTCAGCACCATCTCAACGCCAATTTCTTCTAAGCTTTCGGATCTCGTATTATAGTTGTCACTGTAAATTTTCCACCCAAAACAAACAGTTAGTTAATAATGGGTTGGGTTATAGAAAACAAATCAGTTTATGACTTGGCAGGATACACGACGCGCGCGCGTATAGATATAATTGAGATATAGTAGTATTTTTCTTAAATCCAAAATTGAAGGTGTGATAAGTATTATTATTATGAAGAAGAAGAAGAAGAAGAAGAAGAAGTGAATTAATTACCTGTTGCATTAGCGTTGCTGTGAACAGTCCCATCTAATTGATTGTTGGCTACATCCCTAACAGGCGTATTACCAATTAACAGTAGTAAGTTAGTTTAATCATAAATTACGTACGAAAACAATCATTTTCTTTCTTTCTGTCTGTATAATTATAATATATACGTAATAAAATTCAAAAAAAAATTAATTATTAGTAAGTGAACAACTTACAGTATAGTCAATCTTCCCCAGAAAATGAGTGAGATAAGTTTGATTGGTAATTTGCCCGTAAGTTTATTATTGTTCAGTCTCCTGCATGCATATGTATGCAATCATGTGTTTATTTATATACTCCGGCAGTAAAAATAATGACTGACCAACTGTTCTTCAATCTAGTCTAATACGGCGGAGTAGTAAAACTCCTCCTCCTACTACTACCACCATTCAATACTAATACTACTTACGCAAATCTCAAAGATTTCAAGCCGCCAAGAGTATTTGGGATGGAGCCATTGAGTTGATTCTCATACAAGTCCAAGCTCACCAGGTTCTTTAGGTTGCCCAACTCTTTTGGAATGGATCCGTACAAATTATTATCATATACTTCACTGCAGCCGATCAAAAATAAATTAAAAATGAGTAAAGTCGTGGAAAAACTTCATTTAAATTTATTAAAAAAAAAAGACCATCTTACAAATATTGCAGATAACTCAAGTTCCCAAGCTGAGGTGTCAGAGTTCCTGATAATCCCGCAGATCCAAGGTCCCTTTATTATTAAATTGTATGTATGAATAATCAAATTAACCCATTATAATTAAAATGATGATTAAAAGAGAAAAGCTGCGTACGTGCCCGTGCGTGCGTTTTATGTATAGATGCTTACACTCTGGTGACTCTGTTTTCGATGTTGCAAGTGACGTGTAGCCAGGTGCATGGGTTAACCAAGGTAGGGTCCCAGCTCTGGAGTTCATTGTTCGGGTCTACCAGTTGTGTCTTCCACAGATTCAGAATATCCACTATATATATATATTCCCCCATCCATCAGCATATGAACAATTAAATCCATTAACAATATGCATGGGAATACATGATTAATCGTGCATGCAGGTGGAGCAATTAATTAAACAGAACCTACTGCAATGGTATACTGTAACTATCCGCGAGGAGTTTTTCTCTATATTTGGTTTACACAAATGGAGTTGTATCTATTTTTGGAACCTACCTAGTTATTGGTGCATGGAAATAAGAATTTCTATGGTGGAAACAAAGGAGATGGAGTTGCAAATCGTCCCAAACAATTTGTAATACTTTAATTTTGTGCAGAGTTTAATAAATGTGTTTGATATTATAATTTTAAATAAAAAAAACAGTGATTGATATTATTATTTAAATAAGAGAATAATGAAATAGTAATTAAAGTGATTGAATATAATATTGATAAAATAATTTAAAACAGGATAATAGTAATTACAATGGTGAACCATAATTGATAAAATAAGAATAATTTAAACAATTAATATTATTAAACTTTTTAAATTAAATATATTATAATAATATAAAATATTTTTAAAAAATAAATATTATAATATAAATAAAACGAATAAAATAATTAACTTTAATAATAGTATGGTAGTAGTAGTAGTAGCAGTGGATACCTTCGTAATTGCAATGTACAGGTACAACATTGGCAATCAGGGCTGCTACTAAAAGGAAGCAGGAGACCTCCTGCACGTGAACTCGTTGAACATGACAAGTACTCTTCATTGTGTGATTC
>JAUMHB010039887.1:0-13176 GCA_032359685.1 Pittosporum tobira
CCCCCCCCCCCCCCCCCCCCCCCCCCCCCCCCCCCCCCCCCCCCCCCCCCCCCCCCCCCCCCCCCCATGTCGGAAGATTTGCGAGCAAACCATTTGCACTAAAACTATTGCTAATACATCCTCTGTTTAGGTGTATTTAAGTACTTTGAGAGAGAGGCAGTGTTAAATTCTCATACTACTCAGCACTCTGTTTATGTGTTACTCATGCTCGTTCTCAGATCCGCATATTTGCTCAATAACCCATGTTTGAGCTCTGCTTATTGCTTCCAACTTTTTTTTCGAAGTTGAACTCAGACTTATTAAACGAATTTATTTTTAAACTGAACTCAATTCTTTCAACACAACAAAGCCACAAATGAAATTTAAACGAGTTGAACCTGAGTATTCAACATTCACAAGCCTTAGCGAGCCGTTTGTCGAGCTGAAGCTGCTTCATAAATCTTTTATTTTTACCGAACACGGCACATTAAGCTAAATAAACTTTTCAAATAAGCTTAAACAAACTTCCAAACCGAGCCCAAATTATTCACGAAAGCTTGGTGCACTACATAAGAGATCATATAACATATCTATAAAACATCCAAACCAAGAATACTACATCATATTATATGGAAAAACAATACTGTCATAGCAGTTTACATTTTAAAACCAAATATATGTTCAAAAAACGTAGAAAACCACCTCTTCCGATTCACGCAACTCCTAAGCGAACTAGTAAAACAAAATCTGATAAAAATACACTGAACCAATCAATCTGTTTCATGATCAGGGGCAAGAGAGTACCAAGCAGGGAACCTCCCTTTGCTTCTAAGCAGTCTGGTAAATGGCGATTCCGGCATTCTTCCCTCTTCTTCTTCCTCCATCTCTTTAGCTGACTTCGGCAATCCATCCGGTACCGGACATGGATTCTCTACTAATTTATTTGCATTTATTGCCTTGTTCAATTCTTTAACTGAATCTTTTTTTGCTTTGTGAATTGCAGAAATTCCATGTAAGCAGCCTATTAGCGATTTTATTCCCCCGGCTTGGAGTATCAACTTCTCTACCTCCTCCTTTGGAGCCTCGTTCTAGAAATAACACAAAATTTAAAACAATCTGACAAATTCTGTTTTCTCTAATCGGATTATTAGCTATTAAAAAATTTAAAAAAATAAAAATAAAACGCAACAAAAGAACAGTAGTGAAAGAAAAAAAAAAACAATCAAATAAAGAACACAGAATTCATATATGTACACAACAGCCACGATAAATCACTCACTATTTTTTAAGAAAGAAATAAATAAGAACCTTAATTCAACTAATAAAACGATCAAACAAAAAAAATTAGACAATTTAAAATTTCTGTAATAAATTTATGTATCAGATATCACGGACGGCAATATCAAACAAAATAGTTACGATTTATTTTTTAAAAAATAGATAAATAAATAGAGATCAAAGACTACTTACTTCAAGTTCTTTGAGTTCGAAATAAGCTCTCCAGCAACTATACGAACTGTCTCCTTCAAGCGTTGAACAGTAATCTGAATTCGAAAGAGCCGAATTACACAAAAAGAAAATCAGATCTTAATTAAAATTCTATGTATATATACGTATTATAAAACACATAAAATCATACGTACCGGCGAGTTCGTTTTGACATTTTTGAATCAATGGAGGATCTTTAAGGACGCGATCGAGTTTGGTTCGGCTGAAAGGTTCGAGCTTTGGTACAGCATGGCTGTTTCGCGAAGAACAACATATTGGAGCTTTGTAGGGAACTGCTGACCTTGTAGAAGAATAAAGGTCGTTAATGGCTTCCAGAAACAGAGTAGGAGAAGAAGAAGAAGAAGAAGAAGGTGCAACTGTTCTTATCATCATTGTGTATAATAGTTTCAAATTAATAAAAAGTTGGATACAACAATTCCGTAATATGGAGTATATACATATATAGGAGAGAGCGAGATGTTCAGTTACAAGATTGAGAGGACACGGTGTACTAGATCAGGATAAGATACTTTTTTATTAGTGATCGGAGCGAAGCTAAAGTGACCGGTAGTGTGACTTTTTAATTTATGACGGTAAGATCTTGAGCGTTGGTTAGATAGATTTTGCGGGAGAAGATGTCAAAAGATGACGACATATATTATTGTGATTTGTGAGAGGAAGACGATGGGCGTTTGGGGAAAGCAGTAGGTGCCGCTGTTTTGAAAGGGTAAGGATATTTTGATGTGTGGCCCAATGAATGTCTTTTTTACTTCTCGTCGGGACCACTCCACCAGAACATTCTATCTTCACGTTTGTCCGTATTACCGGTTTCGGTTGGGTTCCGGTTGGGATCTTCAAGTGCTTTTGCTATTGGATTTGAGGGGCGGGCTGGGTTCTCCACCTTACAGCAGTAGACCCAAAGTCTGACCCTAATTCAGGAGTGGGTTTATCTGTTGGAATATTGTCCAACTGGTACGGGCTGGGTCGGAATTTAATTTTTAAATTTTTTTTATCTGGGTCCCGTCAAGATTGGGCCTTCGAGTCTTAAACCTAAAAGCCAGCATAAATTTGAGTTAGAATCGGGTTAGGTCCGGTCAGGGCAGGTTGGATACCTAATACTGTTCATGTCTTCAAATTTTATTTATTGTCATTATTTAAAGATGATGTAAGATTTTACTTATATTTATATTTATTAAAAATATTAAAATATTTTATAATATCAAAATATAAATATATATTTTAATTTTATAAATACATCAAAAAAAATATAATTATTTTAAATTTTTGAAATAAAGATTATAAATGTTAACTAAAATTTATGATAAGTATTGGATTTTGATTGTGTATAGTCGAACTTATAAATTCATAAAAAGATTCTGGTAATTTGATGAGTTATGAACAATGATCGGAAAAGGCTATGTATTTATTGCTTTTTCTTTGGCCTTTGTCTTCTTTATGCATCCGATGATTGGAAAAATCTTTATACTTTAAAGCGAAGTATTTAGCACTGTAAGCTCATTATTACACAAACAAAACTTTAAATAATTTCAAACTAAACAATTACGCCCTTGTCTGTCACTTACACGGTTTCTATCGAAACAACTTAATTTTTTTTATTAATTTAAATAATTTATTAATTTTTTTAATAAATAAATTAAAAATATTATTATCTATGTCTTATAAAAAATAATTCAATTTAAATTTTTTGGTTAAATTAATCAAATTTTATATTAATAATTAATATTATATATTTAGGCATTAAAACAAACGAAAGTTAGATCTAAATGTATTTTCTATTGATTATAGTTTCATCATCTGTTACTTACTATATATAGATTAATAGTAATTTTAATTTAAAAAATAATTAATTTAATTAAAAAATTTAAATTATATTATTTTTTATAAGACGGATAAAGTAATATATTTAATTTATAGTTTTATAAAAATAATAAAAAATAATATTTTAAAAATTATTCACCTTTTCTCGTTTTTTTCCCACGTTTTCTTCTCTTTCTTCTTCCTTCCCGCAAGACAAATCTAAAAAAAAAACACGATATATAAATAAAATAAATTTCTTAGCAGAAGAGAATAATCTCAATCAAAACACTCTCAATCCACTTCGAATCCAGCTCGGCCTTCTCCCCCACAAGACAACCAAATTTTCTTACAATTCATCATATAATAAAATATTAATTTATAATCTCAATTTTGAAGGAGGATAATAGATCAGTGACGACTTTGATTCTTCGTAATTATAATTAAAATTCGTTGAGATTCTAGGTTTTGTGGAATCAAATGAAGGCTGTGGAGACTTTGCAAGATCTGATCGAAGAAGCAAAGCTTCGAACTGTGTGGTGGGCTTTATGTATATTCACCGTCTCTTACTTCTTAACACGTAAGTTCCTCTTCCAATTTGGGCTTTTACTGGTTATTATTATTTTAATTTTTGCTTCTATATTTTGCTTATTATCGTCATCGCCAGATAATTAGTTGGCTTTTTCTAAGAATTTATGAGATGTAGGTTTTGTAATTGTTGTTGGGAAACAATTAATTTATTACTTTGGGGTTCTATACGACTGAGATTTATATTTGTGTAAATATTGTGTTAGTCTTATTACTTTGGGGTTTTATTCGTCTGAGATTTATATTGGTGTAAATATTGTGTTTAGTTGCAGCACTGTGTATTCCTATACAATTCTGTCTGACTGCGATAAGGTTAAATTACAAAAGGAAAATATAATACACGTACAAAGATGTTAACAAGTTAAAACAACTGCACTAAGTACACCTTGTTCTACTGTTGCAACATAATTTCAAGCGTAAGAAAAAGTGCCATTTGTTCTTTCTCGTTTTCACCTCAATGTAGGGAATAATCCTCAAATTGGAAGGGAGGGAGGTTGATTTTTGTTTTCAGCTGACCAGCCCCTTCCCCCATAGATGATTGGGCTATGCAATACTCCTATCTTCTGCCTTCTAATTTTTTACTGTTTATGCAGACACAAGTAAATCAATGTGGATGAATATTCCCATATCAGTTCTCTTGGTTTGTGGGCTACGAATTTTATGTAATGAGGTAGAATTCCAGTGGAAGGTTCGGAATATCCGTAGACAAACATATCTATCCCACTTAGAAAAGAAGCAGTTGTCTATTAATGATTCTCGCCTTTCAACCTCCCCACCCCCTCCGAAATGGAAGAGAAAAATTAACTCTCCTGTAGTAGAAGCTGCGATGGAGGATTTTATTAACAAACTTTTGCAAGATTTTGTTAAAGATTTGTGGTACTCAGATATCACGCCTGACAAGGAGGCCCCTGAGCTGATACATGCAATAGTCATGGATATTCTTGGCGAAGTGACAGGAAGAGTCAAAGAGATAAACTTGGTTCAATTGTTGACAAGGTTGTTTACTTGAGTATTTTGTCTCCATTTCCTTTAGTCAAAGTTGCTTATAGTTGACTGTTGAGTGATAAAATCCATTATTTTGTCAATGTTTTAGGGATATTGTAGACCTAATAGGGGATCACCTGGATCTTTTCAGAAGAAACCAAGCTGCTATTGGTGTGGATGTTATGGGTACACTGTCGTCTGAGGAAAGGGATGAAAGGTTGAAGCACCATCTCATGGCTTCTAAGGAGCTTCACCCTGCATTGATATCTCCAGAGTGTGAGTACAAGGTGTGGGTGGAGATTTTTGATGCAATTTTATGGTTTTACTCATGGATTTCATTTGGGTCACGCTGGCCATCCAACACTCTTTGTGTGTGTAGGTTCTTCAACGGCTTATGGGTGGGGTCTTAGCTGTAGCACTTAGACCACGGGAAGCCCAATGCCCACTCGTCCGATGCATTGCCCGAGAGCTTTTAACTTGTTTGGTGATGCAACCTGTTATAAATTTGGCAAGCCCCGAGTAAGTTATCAAAGACTTCATTTTCTTTATCATAAGTAAGTAGGTTTCTTTTTATGTTATCCGTTTCAATGATATTTGATAAAATGAAAAGCGTAATGCTGATATATGGCCATTTCAAGAAACCTACAGGTTTCGTATTATTTACTTATTATGCAAGTATTTCCCTTCAATCAACTTCTTGAGGATTCCATTTTATGTTGTCCTAAAGTTTTCTTTAAGAAACCTACAGGTTTCTTATTATGCAAGTATTTCCCTTCAATCAACTTGTTGAAGATTCCATTTTATGTTGTCTTAAAGTTTTCTTTAATAAAGTATATGGCGTATATGTCATTATGTTATTAGTAAGTTTATTTATGTTTAATCTTTGGGGATGTTGAATAAATATTTAATCTTTTACATTGCAACTTTTCAGTATTTATGCACTGGAAAATTCTTTGTTTTACAGGTATATCAATGAGTTACTTGAATATATCTTGCTTGCCACCAAAGATGAGGGCCTTCAACAGGCAGTTGATGATCCCTCTCCTAAAGTAGATGGTCATAAGCATGACCATGTTTCCGGAGACCATCAACCATATCGTGAAGCTCCCACAACGAAAAGTGCATCTTCTTACAGTCAAGGGACTGATTTGACTTTGTCTAAATATGTCAATGCTAATGAATTATTTTTGGATGAGGCCCTGCAGCATCGTTCCGCTGAATGGGCCCGGGTCCTTGAGGCAGCAACCCAGAGAAGGACTGAAGTTCTTATGCCTGAAAATCTTGAGAATATGTGGACCAAGGGAAGAAATTACAAAAAGAAGGCTCAGAAAACTGCTAAGAAAGATATGGAGAAGGAAAAAATAGCTCACAGGCCAGAAGCTTCTACAAGAAGAGAAGATAAACCATTGGCTAAAACGCCTCCAAGGCCTCCTTCTGATTCTCGATTAAGTGATCAGATCAGTAATTCAGTGCATGTTGCTGAGGATCTGAACAAGGCAGCGTCTTTCAAGGGAAGCTACATTGTTGATGAATTTGAGGGTACCACTTCTCTTGTTGCTAGTGGAAATAAAAATAGGCTGAAAAGATCAAATAGCACTCCTGATTTGACTATTCAACCTAATATGGAAACTGCTTCAACAAGCAAAAAGGACGGACCGATTATATCAGAATTCTACAGTCCAAATATTGGCAGGCATAATCAAGTTGTTAATTTTAATAGTGTTTCAGATATGGTGTTATCCAGTGAGGGACAACATGTTCCCAAGCTTAAATGCCGGGTAGGGTTGTTTTTCTTCTCTTAATTCCTGAGAATGCTCATGGTTCATGCAGAACATTAGTTGGAGCATATTTTTTCAATATTATGTACAATTGATGATTATTTATAATTGGCCTGTCTATATTTCTTCTATGCGATTATGTGAATTCCAGCTCCTGATGCTACCTTATTCTCAACAGGTCATAGGAGCATATTTTGAGAAACTTGGGTCAAAATCATTTGCAGTATATTCAATTGCCGTGACAGATGCTGATAGCAAAACTTGGTTTGTTAAAAGAAGGTCTTATTCTGACTTCCCCTCTCTACTGAAAAAATAAGTTCTTGGTTATTAAAACATGCTTCTAGATTATCGCCTTAGTGGTCAATACTGTTTCAATTCAATTTATAGGAAGAAAATTATATACTGTTTTTATTCATTTTATATAAGGAAAATCTTATACTCTTTTAATTATTTGTCTCATCGAAAAAGTTAATACTCCCTCCTTTTCAAAAAAAAAGAAAAAAGGAGAAGATTGGTTTCGAATTTTAAGGGTCTATTTGCGAAATCCTAAAATTTAAAATTGATGTGAGTCATTGTATGATTGAAAATGAGAAATGTTTAAATGAGTAAAACATTTTAGATAGTTTATAACATTCAAATTTGTTCTGATCAAATTTGATGTATTCATGTAAATTTGAAAGCTAGGATTTTAAGGTTTGACTTTAGGATTTCGAAAACAATCTCTTTCTTTGGGAACCGAGGGAGTATAATTTTAGTTCAGCATTGCTCAGTCTATCGCTTTTATTTTTATCTCTTGTATGTTGTTTTTATTTATTAGTTAGATTTTCTCAGCAGATACAGGAATTTTGAGAGATTGCATCGGCATCTTAAGGACATTCCTAATTACACATTACATTTGCCTCCCAAAAGAATATTCTCTTCAAGCACAGAGGATGCTTTTGTTCATCAACGCTGCATTCAGCTTGACAAGTATTTACAAGTATCACTCTCGCCCTACTCTACGTAGCGCTTATATATAAAGGATTTAATATATATTCTAATTGGTTTGTTTATAATATCTGTTCTAGGATCTCTTGTCTATAGCTAATGTAGCTGAGCAACATGAAGTGTGGGATTTTTTGAGTGTTTCTTCAAAGGTAAAATTGTTTATAGCAACTTTTTTTCTTCTTCTTCTTCTTCAAAAGTACTAGTACGGGGATCCTTCATAGCAAAACTAATACTTTCTTTTTTATTATTTGTATATATATATATAGAATTATTCTTTTGGAAAATCACCTTCTGTGATGAGAACCTTGGCAGGTATGTGACTTTCCCTTTAGCTTCTGAATTTATTATATATTTGGATGCTTTATTATGTCATTTTTATGTTATATACCTTATCCATTTTATCTCCTTTTCATTTGGTTAATGATGAAAGTTTATCCACTTTTACGACTCCCATTTGTTGCTTATTACTAAGATGCAAAAGTTAGTAAAAATGGTCATCAATTTTGCGAAAGGAGTGATTAGTAATTTTCTAGAGGGTCAGAGATTCTGTGTCATCAAAAATTAGATACATGGGAGGATTTGATCTACTTTCTTGTTGTAATTTATTTCCCATGATATTTTGATTATGATTATGATTATGATTATGATTTTTATTTTTATTTTTGGAATTATCCAATTATAATGAAGAAGAAAAATTTGACACAACTAAAGTGTTAAGCCATGAACATCGTTAACATTATGTTGAAACTTCAATTCTATGCACTCATCTCAAGTTGAAGAAGATTGTTCATAACAGCGATGTGTACTATAATGAAAATTTCATCTACAATCCGTTGAATATTCACATATGGAATATTGAGTAAAAAGTAACGTGACAAGAAACTATCATTCTCCTAAGTGTAGAAAATTATTATAACATATATTAAGTGCACAGAGTTATATTACCATGCCTCCCAGTCATTACTTTCAAAGTGGCTTAGAATTAGAATCCGAGTGGAATTTACCATGTTGCTTTGTTTGGAATATAAGATTCAATTGCGATTATAAGTGCATCAACTGTGTGTAAAGCCATAATTTCTAAGGGAAAAATCGGTACAGTAATAATAAATTTGTTTGGAGGTTCTTGAAAGGTGGTTGTTTTCCCAGGTCCACATGTGGTGCACAAAATAAAACTACCATGCCTTACTGAAAATATTTCACTCACTTTGTTAGTACTATTATTTTGGTTTTCGTCGAACAGTCAATGTGGATGATGCTGTGGATGACATAGTACGCCAGTTCAAAGGGGTTTCAGATGGCTTGATGCGGAAAGTTGTGGGTCCATCTTCCTCAGCCTCTGAACCATCTTATTCAATACCTGGGGGGCTCTTATCCTGGAATGAAGATGAAATAAATAAACTGATTTTAAGACAACAGACTGCAGAATCAGCTAATAGTCTTTCTGATAACGAGGAAGGTGATAAAGATGCAAGCCATGGAGGTGAGCAAACAGCATCTACTGGACAAGCTAATGGGTGGCATTCGGACAATGAATTGAACTCTAAGGAATTTCCACCAAGGGTGGTTAAACACAATGAAGAGTTTAGAAGCTTTGATTCTGAGGAAAAACATACTTCAAGGGTGCAATCTGAATCAACTAGCATGCGTGGTTTTCCTGGGGCAAGTTCTCCATTAATCTCTGAACATATGGGTGATCCAAATGGAGTACCACCGGAGGTAATTTGCATTTTTTGCATAGGCATGAGTTTATATATTGAACTTCCTGCGCGGAGTTGTTATTTTTGCCTTTAAATTCCAAGCTCCGGTTCTAGCAGTTAGACATTTTCTGCAGATTGCAAAACACTTTTTAAAGCCTCTTTGTGATTACAATTACAAGAACTTTCAATGTATTATTGTTATATAACATGTGATGTATCAATATCCAACCACACAAGTGATTTGGTTTAAGATCTCTAGCAGATCAAGGTGGCTACTTAAATGGCATTGAAGGAAGTTGAAGAAAAAACACGTTTGCATTAAGAACAGTGTTAGACATTTTTTCCTGATGGTAGAGCATTGAAAGAGTAGCCGAGAATCATATTCAGAAATTTAGATATTGGAGACACTATTCAAATTTGTGCAAATTTAATCAGGATGGGATTCCAAGTTGGAAATATAGTCCTTACTTCTCTAGGAAAATGTAGTTCGGTTATTAAATAAAGTATTAATTATTGGATTATTGGATCATAGTTTTAGAATTGTCTTTCACTTCCTGATTAAAGAGTTCGTTCGAAATTTATATGATACTAATGTTGCGTTTGGTTCCCATTCCTTGCAGAAAAGGAATGGAATAAAGTTTTACATTAAATTGAATGGTGGTTGGAATGAAATGGTTAGCTAGCGCTATAATTAAGTTGAAAATGAAGGTAGGAATGAAATGGATGAAACCCACCTCCTCCAAGGGTGATAAACATTCACTACCCATGCCTACATCCTTTTCATTTTCAACTAAAATTTTAGGATTAACAATACATATCATTACAACCACCACTCAATTTCTATGTAAAATTTCATTCCATTCCTTTTCCTTAAAGAATGGAAACCAAACGTAACATAATTGTTTATTCTTGTGATTTCCCTTGCAGTGGACGCCACCAAATTTAAGTGTACCTGTGTTGAATTTAGTAGATAACATCTTCCAGCTAAAGAGAAGAGGCTGGCTTAGGTGAGCCACTTTTTGTATTTGTACAATGTGGTTTCCTTTTTCCATTTCCATTATGGCGCAATCTATTCGTGAAGTTATATTATGCATTATATTATTATGTACACCATTTTTTATTTAGGGAGCTAATCCATTTGAGTAGTATGTTTTGTGTAACAACTCGGCACACACCCTATGTTATACTCCATATAAGAAAGGAGAAATAATATTGTTCTTTTTCTCCTCATTTTTTGTGAGTCACTACAGCTTTGATATATTCTACCCCGTTATTATTTATACTGCCCAACTTGAGAAAGAAAGACCGAAGGAACCACTATGTGCCATGCATCTTGTTTAAAATTTGTGATTTTTGTTTTTCTACTTACCATAAAGTTAAAGGTAAAACAATAGTGATTTTTCATTTACTTGTTTTTGTTGGTGCAGACGACAGGTCTTTTGGATATCAAAGCAAATATTGCAGTTAATGATGGAAGACGCTATTGATGACTGGCTCTTGAGGCAAATTCATTGGCTCCGTAGAGATGATATTATTGCTAAAGGAATTCGCTGGATCCAGGATGTAAGGCAGATAATTTATTGTATTACAATAATTAATATTAAGAAGTGAATTATTCGAAGCCTGATATAGAAATGTAGCACTAATAGCCACAAATAGTACGAGAGATTAATTTGATCATCTAATGCTAGGGAAAGGGAATTCCAGAATTAATCTATGTCAGTAGTAGCGAAGTGCTTTGACTAAATCAGAGGGTAGGCCAAGCACCCAAGCGGTAGTGAGCTCCAAAATTTGTGTCAGAATGAAAAACTGGTCTTAGGTTCGGAACCCCGGAGTCACACATGGTTTACTATGGGATTACCCGGTGTGGGTGGTTGGTGAGGTATTGCTTGCACCAGTGGTTTATCCTGTGCGCACCCCAAGGGTAGCAATTGTTGGTCCACTGTATCCCAAAAAAAGAAAAAAAGATGTAATAGGAAGTGTGGTGACAAAACGGTTTCCCAAACTGAATGGAATGGTGAAATAAGATTCTTTTGACTCGACTAGTGACATATTGGCCCTATTGAGTTATTATAGTATAAACTAACTTTATATATGGAGAAGTTATCTGCTCATTAGAGTATGTTACTCTAGGTATTTCATGTGTGGGAATGCAATTAATTCCTGATGTGTCTAACTTCCTTATCAGTGATTTACCGTGTATATTTTCAATATCTCTTTAGTCTGTTACAATAAAACGTCATTGCAGTGAGAAATGGGAAGTGATAGAAAAGATAAAGAAAATTATTATGGATTTTCTTTGTTCTAATAATGGATTTATATTTTAGGTTCTTTGGCCTGAAGGAACTTTCTTCATGAAATTAAGTACTAGTAAAAGTGAAACGGATGACTGTGAAAGTTCTAGCCATTCTGCCAGCAGCAAGGTCTCTAAACCAGGGTCTTTCGAACAACAACTTGAGGCCGCTCGAAGAGCTAGCGATATCAAGAAAATGATCTTCAGTGAGTACTGATTCTCCTTTTTTTTAGTTTGGTGTTTACTTCAATTTTTTTGCATTAAACATCAGTACCGGGTTTCCTTTTACCAGGCAATTGCATTTGTTTATTTTGCGTGTCATTAATTTTAAGGGGTATTAAGAATTTCACCTCTAAACTTTTACGAATTTTGATACTAATCTTAAGTAAACTGAATATCGGAACATAACTCATTTATTTATTTATTTTCTTCCAGATGGCGCTCCCAGTACTCTAGTCAGTTTGATTGGGCACAATCAGTACAAGCGTTGTGCTAAAGACATATATTATTTCCTCCAGGTGATTTATAGTATTTCCTATTTATTCAGTTTCATTTATCTGGGCCCCAACAATATCTGATCTGCGGTTTATCCCAAAAAAATAAAAAAATAAATCTGAATTGTTGTTGTGCATGTGCAGTCAGCAGTGTGTTTAAAGCAACTTACATATGGAGTCCTAGAACTCGTACTCGTTTCCGTTTTCCCCGAATTACGAGAAGTTATGTTGGATGTGCACGAGAAGATGCGTGGTTAACCTGTATAGAAACTTTGGTTTAGTTACTTCTTTGCACAATCGCTTTTCTCTCGGGCCCCAGTCGGTAGTAGCATCAAGAGTTCATGGACTATCGCATGCCTTAAAAAAATGTCATATCCTTGCGAGATTGGCAAGTCACAAATTTGGCTTTTAGGTGGTACATATTCACTATATACGGCATTTCCGGTAATGTTCATTTTGTGAACAGTTTGGTAGTGATGTGTGTTTATTTTTGGAGAGAGGTTGCTTATTGCTCCACCCTCTTTATTGTACAAAACTTGCAATTAGAATGTGTATTCTGTATAGAAGGTAGTCTTTTTGGTGTATCCTCGTGCGTACTGCCCGTTTGACAAGTTCTGTAAATTAGTCGAACTGAAAACGGTAATATACACACTTCAGTCAAGGTGTGTTTTTTCGTCCTCAACTTTCCTTTTGGTTTTAGTGTAACTGCAATTCTCTAAGTTGCGTGCTGTGAAATTTTCCTTCGTCGAAAATTATGATCGTTTAATATTTTAAAGTTTATTTAATTTACTAATCATGAACAAATTTCAGATTAAAAAAATAGAGGTACTTTGGAATACTAGATTTGTTGGTTGAACAAATTTTGGAATATAAAAGAAAAAAATAATATTTTCATAAGAAAATTGATGGTGAGACTCGTTCACTATTCATGTAAGGAAAATTTTATGAAAATATAAATTTACGTATAGAAATATTAATTTTATCAAAAAATATAGGTATTTTAGGATACCTCCGTCTTTGGAGATGCACAAATGGTCGGTACCAGCCCTCACATGAATCCTTAAATGTCGTTT